>VZTO01001423.1:60738-78053 GCA_013400615.1 Syrrhaptes paradoxus
GGACTGTCTCTTTCCCCCCTCCCTCTGTCTATGGAGAGAAGAGGCCGAATGTATTTGTCCTTGAGGGTATCCTAGCAATAACTATAAATGTTCTCTTCGTATCAGCTTTCTCCTGAGCAGGAATCCAAAACATAGCTTCTTGCTAGCTATTTATGAAGAGAAGGGAGAAAAGGAAAAAAAAATTAGCTCCCCTCTGCTTAACCCACTACAATGAGTAAATAATCTATGGGAATATTCAACAATTGGACAGAATATCACAGAAGTGAAGTCAATATTTATTTTCCAAAATAATTTAAATGTGCTATCTGTATTTTTGCCTGTCTTTGCTACATTTTAAAACTAGCAACAGTCGGGTGTTAATCAATGTGTCAACCTGCCCACTTTAGGTATTGATAAAGCAGGGAAGATTTGTGATGTAACCAAATGAGTCATTTCCAAACGATTAAATAGATGTTTTGGTGTATCTTCTCCATCTCTACATATCAAGATTTAAATAAATGCTTATTACGTATTTTACACATCCCATAGCTGTAGTTTAATTATCACAAGTGTATTTATGGAATGGGCTGTATAGAATCTTTATAATAGATGCTTTATAGACTTCTAGAAAACGGAAGTGCTTCCTGGACAGAAACATTTAGAGAAAGCTCCTTAATATGTTATTAAAGTCAAGAATAAGTGAGGGCATTTAAATGCAAACTTGCCTTAGTAGAGTGTTTCAGAGAAGTAAATGTTAACAGAAGTAATTAAACAATGTTCAGTCCATAGCTGAAAGCATCAGAGCTACAATATGTAGGTTAGATTGTATCAGCTGGGAAGATGTTTTTTATGAGTAGAGCAAAAAGGTGAAATAATTAGATTCATATTGCTTGCTCTCATGCAAAGATTTCTGATGCTTTGGTCAGTGGTGAATTACTCCTTTAGTCTCCCAACTGCTGACATCAGTTCTTTGGAACACTGGGCTGAAATTTTTCTAACAATAGATATTTAGGTGTTTGTTTGCTTATATATGCAACTTTGCGTTGCGTGACTTTGAACTGCTTTGAAATTTGGCACAGAAGAAACTCTCTAACTTCTGTGTGTGAGTTTTAGAGATTAATCATAAGATGTAAATCACAAAATAATTTAGAATTCTGCATATCAGGTGCAATGCTCTAATGCAGAACTGTTTTTCTTGGGTTAGAATGTACAGGAAAAATGACCTATTTTGATCTCTGTGTGAGGGCTGGAGAGGTGATATCAGGGCAGATATACATCTCTGATTCATCCTCCTTTTAGGGCATGATGGAACTGACTACAGAAGTGTCTACAAGATAACAACAAGCTGTTTTATTTTACTTGATAACAAAAACATAACAAAATGACTTCTACCCTTGTCACTGTAAACAGAGAACTTAATTTGCTGAATTGTGAAAGATGATCAGGGATAGACTTAAAGATAATCTGAAAGATTCCAATAAATAATTGATTATCAAGGATAGACTAATCTGGCATTATTTTGATGAATGCACCATCCTCTCAAAGTAAAACTTTATTCCTGGAGATATGAAGAAAATATCGTTTTAGATAAAGACAGAAATAGATAGCTGTTTAGCCAAATATACAGATAATGCAAAAACCAGTGAATTCTGCTGATTTCAATACAGACTGACCAGTACTGACTAGTGACTTACCCTTCCACTCTGAAACCTGTAGTTTCAGAAGGCTGTGATGCCTGGAAGGCCAAGTCTTTTATAGCTGTTAAACCAGATGTATTTGGTTTATGTGGCAAGGTTTTGGTAGAGCAGGGGCTACAGGGATGGCTTCTGTGAGAAGATGCCAGAAGCTGCCCCTGTGTCCAACAGAGCCAATGCCAGCCGGCTACAAGACAGACCCACCACTGGCCAAGGCTGAGCTCATCAGTGATGCTGGTAGTGCCTGTATGATAATGTATTTAAGAGGGAGGAAAAACTGCTGAACAAGAGCACCTGGGAGAGAGGAGTGATAATATATGGGAGAAGCAGCTCTCCAGACACCCAGTGCAGAAGGAGGGTAGGAGGTGCTCCAGGCGCTGGAGCAGAGGTTCCCGTGCAGCCCATGGTGAGGCAGCTGTGACCCTGCAGCCATGGAGGGGAGGGGGGAGCAGAGATACACCTGCAGCCCCTGGAGGACCCCATGCCAGAGCAGGTGGATACCCAAAGGAAGCTGGTTTTTTTTTTTTTTAGTTTTTTTTTTATTTTTCATTATCTTACTCTCTTTTTAATTGTCAATAAAGTAAATTAATTTCCCTAAGTTGAGACAGTTTTGCCCATGAGGGTAAATGATATGTGATCTCCCATCCTTATCTTGACCCACAAGCTCTTTATTGTATTTCTACCTCCTGTCCTGTTGAGGAGGGGGAGTGATAAGAGTGACCTGGTGGACACCGAGTGGCCAGCCAAGGTCAACCCACCACACCAGAGAAGAGTGACTTCACAGAAGGTAGGCAAATGTTGGAGGCTTGAACTCCTTTTATTTATTTGAGATATTTCATTTTTGCAGTCAGTCACAGTGAAATATAAGTATTACTACAAAGTATTAAACTTACATTTGACATGTCCAAATCAGGTAGACCGTTACTTGAATTCCCATGACTGCTATGCAAAAGATGGAGTGGAAAACATTATTTGAATTTGCAGTTCAAAGTAGTCTATGTTCTACATGCATTTAAGCAAGCATGTTAAGAAAAAGATGTTCAGCTATAATATATATAGATGTAAAAAATAATTCTGATTTTATGTCTTATTGTGATAAGTCATTGGGATTCCTGACAGAAATGATATTCAGGGTTATTACAGCATAAGGAAGAAAAGGCTAGTTGGTCCAAACTATTATACATCTCCAGAAAGTTTTCAAAGAAGGTCCTAGTCATGCTGTTAATTACATCTGGCCTTGCTAAATTGCCTCCTAGTTTCAATTATTTAGTGCATTTTTTAACTTGACAAAGCTAATGTCTTTCCTGTGTTCCTTAAAACACACATCATCTAGTACAATTGATTCAGTTAGATTTCACTGAGTCACAAAAAATTAGACTGAAATTATTGATCTGCAAAATTGTGGTCCATTTCTGATATTGTGCATTGTGAGACCACCTAGAAAATTGGAATTCTGATTTTCAATTTCCAAATTTCCTCTGGAAATTAAGAATTCTGAGATTTTACTTGAGTTGTTATACTTGTAAATTAAATGCTCCTCATGTGGCTCTTGATTCATGAAGGGGCTTAAAATTAAGCACAATGCTGTTGCTTAACTACAGCCAGCATGAAGTACCACCCATCTGCTTGCTCACTCCCCCTCCTGGTAGGGTGGGGGAGAGAATCGGAAGAAAAAAAGTGAGAAAACTCGTGGGTTAAGATAACGACAGTTTCATAGGTTCAGCAAAAGCAGCATACACAAGCACAGCAAAAGAAGGAATTAATTCACTACTTCCCATCGACAGACAGGTGTTAAGCCACTTCCAGGAAAGCAGGGCTCCATCGTGTGTAACGGTTGCTTGGGAAGACAAATGCCATCCCTCTAAATGTTCCCCATTTCCTTCTTCTTGCCTCAGCTTTATATGCTGGGCATGATGTCCTATGGTGTGGAATATCCCTTTGGTCAGTTGGGGTCAGCTGTCCCGGCTGTGTCCCCTTGCAACTTTTAGTGCACCCCCAGCCTGCTCACTGGTGGAGTGGGGCAAGGAGCAGAAAAGGCCTTGATGCTTTGTGAGCACTGCTCAGCAGTAATGAAAACATCCCTGTGTTGTCGACACTGTTTCCAGCACAAATCCAAAACATAGCCCCATACTAGCTACTATGAAATAAATTAAGTCTATCCCAGACAAAACCAGCACACACATGAAGCCAGCGGGGCAGTTGTCAGTGCAGAGTAGAAAGGAGAAGAGGAAGAGACAAAGCACATGCCTTAGACAATAGTAAAAATATTACCATGTAGGAATCATATCCTAGAGGAAATGTCATGACTGATGTGGTGATCCTATATTTCAGTAATTTATTTTTGCAATAAAATTTGAGTGACTGAGAACAAGGAGAATGGACAGCAGATGATAATTTTCTCTGGATGTTTTGTCCACTAGGAAAATAAATCTTGCCTATTTGCAGGCTTGTGTCTTGTTTTAAAGATTAGGTGCTTTGGGATTCTCATGTAAACATAACATCGACTTATTGGAATCAAAATAGCAAGTTATTTGCTGTGGTATTTTGAAATTTTGTTGATGAGTGACATATAGTAAAAGAGGTAATACCTGACTCAAGAAAAGTATGGGGAGATAATTACAGTAATCAGGTTCATGGAAGAAGAAAAGTGATCAAGAAAACATCTAATGCTGACAAAGACAGATGAGGCATATCCAGAATGCTAAAAATGTTACAGCAGCTTTTGGGAGTTACCTATATATAACATTTCACTGGAACAAAACAGTTTGCAGGGAAACAAAGACCCTTACCTGCAGGACAATGGAAGAAATAAAGAAATATTCAGGAACCACAGCGTTCCAACCCCACCCCCACCAAAGGTAGGATATAATTAAGGCGAAGAGGTAAAAAATGAACAGAGTGACTAATGTTTAAACAAAGCTTCTGTCTTTGTGTGAGTATGCATGTGCATGTGCGTGTGAAAAGGGAGCAAAGGCACAGGAGAGCATGGACAGAATGTACATGGACTTTAAAAAGCACCGAGACAGTGCTTCACGAATGGCTTGTGCTCCAGGCCACTAAGTATCATATCAGGGATGAACTGTTATACACTTAGGAAAATTTGATGGAGACATATTTCATTTATTGTTCTGAACAAAAACTTTATTGGAATGGAGGTGCAGAGAAATACAAGGTGAATGCTGAAATGTCAAAAGAATTAATATTATGGTCATCATTTACTTTTCAGAAGAAAGGCAAGAAAAGCTGCATCATTCAGCAAGAAAACTAGGACAGCTTTGTGCATCTGAATAGCTAAATAATCATGGTTGGCAGATGAAATACAAGTTAGACTTGGTTAGATTCAAATCTTAACTCATGGTCAGATGTGAAGTGCTCATTTCTGGATTTCAGGCTTGTCCCCAGTGGGATTAGAACTAACAAAAAGAAAGGAATACAGTCATGGTTTTATTCTTACAAAGGACTAGTATGTTCCAGGATTTGAGTGTAATTTAAGCTTCTTAAGTATGCAAGTCTTCTGTGGATTATGAAAACCAAGCTGAATTTCCATCACCATTACCAGCTCTTAGCTATAGATTGCCATTCTCATACAAGAATGGCCATGAGTGATGTTGTCTCTGGAACAGTTTTTTCACAGGTTCTTCAAAAAATAATGTATGGAGAGGGAGAAGCGGGAGGGAAAGAGATAGATATATTACCAGGCAGCAAAGTGGTAACAGAGATGTATGACATTTAGAAGTTCAAGAATAATTAATATAGCAAATAAGTCTGCATGGGGAGAGAAAGGGAGAGAACTGTTCCGAACATCACACATTTCTGCATGAAGATGGGCCCTAACATTTCCAAGTATAGGAGTGAGTCTCAAGTGAAAGCAGCAGTTGCTAGTTTGGTTTATGGGTTTTTATTTTTTTTAATGTAAATGAAACATTAAAGAAACGTAATCAAGATTTATAGGAAGATATAGCTGTAGAAAAAAAAAAGCCTCAAGCTCATAAATGTGTTGATGGAAAAGTTAGACACAAAATTGACAGGTAGAATAAAAAGCCCATTGATAGCCACATGTAGCTCAAAAGTAGTTATAAGACAAGACCAAACATGCCTGCATCTACAGTTGACTTCCTGTGATTGATTCCCTTATATTTTAGCTTCAGTTTATAGTACTCAGCACCCGGGCGATTACATATTTATGAAATATTTGAAATTTATTCTATTTATTTATTTATATTGATTTTATTTTTGAAATTTTCAAGAGGTTCTGAACATTCAATACTAACAGTAGCTGCAGTCAAGAGACAGAAGAGCTCAGCACCTATCAGGATTTGTACTGGTTTGTGTTTCAAAACTCAAGGGTGGACAAGGCTCTTTTTTTTTTTTTGGTCCTTTTTTTTTTTTTTCCCTATAGCAACAGGAAATAACTGTGTAGGACTTCTAAAAGTGTCTGTAAGAAATGTGAATTAATCTGTTCTGCTTCTGTGAAGATTTTACATGTGTCATATACTGATAACATTATCAGTTAATATCATTATCTCTGAGGAAGTGTTTTCAAGCATTTAGTATCTTTTAATAAGGAAAGCATAGTGCGTTCTCTATAATAGGGGAGACAAGGTTCAGGTGCTATAGTTACCCAGGAAAAGAACTAGGGGAACAGGAGAAGTGTTGGGGATTAAACATAAAGATAAACAAAAAGAAGACATTCTGTGAATAAACGAAGACCCCTCCTGCATAGCATTATTGGTTAATAAACATGATAAAGTACTCTAGAGATACTTACCTATTCAAATGTGGGACTATTGAGGATAGAGCATTTTAATCTATTAATCTGTAAACTGTATGCCTCTGAATTTGTCAAAGTGCTAATTAGGTGTATAAATCTGTGGCTAATATTTAAAAAAGCATAACGGGGGACCCAGATCTTTATCACATAAGAGGAAGTATTCAAATCTGTTCTCTGATGCAAGGTTGTTTTCTCTTTTGGTTGTGTCTTTATTGGCCAACATATTTATCTCCTCGTTCTGCCTCCTTGAAAATATTCTGAAAATATTCAAATAATAAGAGAAAGATTCCATCACCAGTTTATGACAAATGTCCTACTACTGAGTAGGTGGTAAATTTGAATTCCATTTCAAATACATACAGTCGTTTGATTTTTTAGAATATATTATAATTTACTGTGCTCATAGGAGAATTTTATAATGGTGACTTTTTTCTGGTACATAAAGAATATTAAACTGATTTAAAAAGAGAAGAATGTATACATTGTTATATAACGCATATATGGAGTAATTGGATATGTCATTGAAGTTAAGGAAATGTAGCAAAGCAAAACTTCTCAGGCTTACTTCTGACTTTGAATAAACTATATATTTGCCTACAGTTTTTAGGACTTCATAATTTTTAACTGAAGTGTTTAAAATAGTAACTTTAAAACCACTATTACATTAAAGTGTTTTTTTTCCTCCTGAGACTTTAATTTAAAGTAGTTCATACATGGAAAACATGAAAAAAAAAAAAGCCCAAAAAAGAAAAAACATTGTTCTTTCCCAGTAGCTTTATAGCTCTCCTGTATACCTGACCTGAGCTCTGCTAAATTACACGACCAACACTGTACAGCCAGTTGTAAATAGCCTTGAACAGACCAGAGCTGTGTAGTCTGCCTAGAAGAACATAATCTGATGGGTTTGGTCCAGGAATGCTGAGTCATAAATTCTCATCTACTATAGCGTTGCTGTGTTTAGGTTACTTGGGCTGCTTAAACCACTCAAACTTAAAATAAAAAATAATAATAAATAAAATCATCTGCAGCAACTCTGTTTATAAGGTAGAATAGCAATCACCTGTCTCACAGGGGTACTGTAGAGATGCAGTAGTGAACTGTAGTTATCCATTGGATGGAACTGTGAAACATCATTGACAGAACTGCAGAACATGGTTCACAGAGTGGAACATAGTGATAAATTAACAAAACACCCAGTTTACTGAATATAGAGATAGCACCATTTTTAACTTGTTTTCTTCACAAAAGGACTGTAACTGTTTAATTACTTCATTCTCACTTTTGGCATAATTTATGTTTAGCACTGCAGCTTTAAAAATGATTACTGAACCTGTAACTAATTAATATAATAGTACAAAATACAAATGTATAAAATAGTGTGAAAGCGCCGCACTGCTTTTGCCATATTCCACAGACGTTATGCTTTCCTGGGAAACATTTTACAGTATACTGACTGCCTGATTATTGAGAGTTAATTAGAAATTAATTTGTCTTCCTTTGCCTTTTCCTAAGTCAACTGAAACAGCAGATGTGCTGTTACAGAACTGTGATTTGGAATGATATAAAGGAGTGCAGCAGACTTCTGATTGCTCTTTTTCTTCAAAGCTGTAAACTGAAACTGTTGTAATTTAACTAGGAGAAAATAATAGTTTAGCATATTTTACCTGTTTATAATGAGGACTACAGTGAACAACATTTTACTATCATTAACAAAAGATACTGATTTTTTTGCCACAGTAAGTAATTCTGCCACTTTCATAATTAAATAATTGATTTTTCAGTCTCTAGGGAGGAAAATAAAATTTGGTTTCTCTTTTTTTCAAATCTTTGCAAGGTCTGAACTTGAAGATGAATCAGAAAAGGTTTTCTTCTGGCACTGCTATTACCTAAGTAGCAATGAGGTAGATAGCACCACAGCAATGCATACAGTCCTTTTGCTTTAGGTTTAAAATTTTGGTTGAGTAGGGAAATTGTTGAAGGATCTCTTCCTCCTTTTGTTGTATATAATAGCAAGTTTGAAAATCAGCCTGTCCTATGTCATCATTGTCATGGCAAGGAAAATAAACTCCTTCAGTCTTGGTCTCAGCCTGAAAACTTGCAATGAGTTTCTAGTTTAGACAAATGCTGTGCCACACCTCTGGCTCCATGAGGATCACACATTCTTTCCATTGCCTCTATTAATTTGCTATGGATCTGCTCCATATTGCAAGCAGTACGCTGTTTTCCTGAAAAGTCTTCCAGTTCAAATCAGCAGCAGTAGGGGTAGGAAAACAGCAGTACGCACATGGATTTACTTTAGCTCCTGTAGTGCTGTAATACTGTCCGTACCTCCAATACCAGGCGTCTGCTTATTGCACCTCCCAAGCAGGTTTTTGCAAAGGAAGGATGTGCGGAAATGCAAAGTTTCTCTCAGGGAGGTAAACTCTCCTCTTTAGCACTAGAACAGTGTAAAAGGAGCAAACCAACAGCCAGCCTTCGGCTGTGCTATTTACTTATTTTCCAGAGGGATTAAACCTACAATAGAGGTAAATGAACTGTAAGGAAGCAGCTTGTGATACCAATTGCTGTACCATCTGATCTAGATTACATGCCTAGTTCAATTCACTGTGGATTTCTGTTTATAATGCTGATTGATATATCACCTCTGAATTAAACATCCCTACTGCCATCTTACAAGACCTAACACTTAAAATGCCTGTGGCACCGCACACATAGAGCTACGCCTTTCTAAGAGTAAGTTTGGGGGCAGCCAGCACTGCCCATTGACCAGCCTTCAGTGGGAGCTGACTTTGTTTTCCTGAAGAACGGCTCAGAGAACGCAGAGAACTTAATTTCTTATATTCCTGCTGGAGTGGGTGTCTTAAAACACCTATGGGCCCTTCAACAAGTAGGGGTTCAGTGGGAACTGGGGATGCATTTGTGTGCTCTGTTCTCTGTGTGTTATGTTAAATAATAAGTTTAAAGACTTACTGAGTTCCTGCTCTTCTCTCCTTCCTGAACCTCAGAAGCAAAGACAGAGCTTTTCAGACAAAGGGAAGTCATTGGGAAAGGAGGTAGAGATTTAGGAAGTGCAATGACTCAGGCCTTTAGGGGGCAGAGGAAGGAATGAAATGCAGTCCCTCATCTTTGTAAATATTTGTTGGGTGAAAAAAAGTCCGACAGAAAATAACAAGCCCTCTCCTTGCTTGCCTTTAGTGGTGGTGTTGAGATCATGTGTTATCTGTTCTGAAGAACTTCATTCTCTGGTTAAGCTCCCCCTCTCATAACCATTTTGTATTAAAATCACAGGAATGGCTCTACTAAATGCTGCACTGCTCCTATTACTGTCTACTGATCCTTGCCATCCTTCTTCAATGTGTGCTGAACTGCCACAGTTTAAGATAAAGCTCTATTATTCTAAATCACTCAAATCAAGAGAGTGACACTTTACAGCAGGAAAATGCAAAGGAAGAAATTGTTTTGAGCATTCTATATCTGTAAGAATTAAGCTTTCAAATCCATCCAGATGTGTTCAAACACCTATGCCAGTTATTATAGAGTGCACAAAGCCTTATGGGTAGCCTTATGCCTGGCCCTAGTCCCTTTTGTTGATGATGGGCATGGCAGATTGCAATAACCTTAAGGTTAAGTTACAAGAAAAAGCATTTTTTAGTGTAAAGAAGGCGTGGAAGTAACAGCAAAGATAAGAGACAATGTGCTTCTCTTCAGGGAAAAAACTGGCTAGAAAGTCATCAGTGAATCATGTGGCCTGGAAAAAAGGCATTACATTTAAATTCTCTGCCTTCCTCCTTCTTTCCCCTCCCACCCAGCTCCCACCCTGACAACCACGAATAAGGAACTGGAGGAAAAGAGAAAGATAGTCTAAAGGTGATTTCAGAGCTCACTGAATTAGCTTCAGTTAAACCTGTGACTTGAAATCCTATGAGGCTCTGGAAAAGGGAAAACCGTATGTAGAGAACAGACATTGTCCTCAAAAGGAAAAGATTTGTAAAGCCTTAATGGAGGCCAAACTATGTTTATCAAAATCTGATAATAGCTCTTCAGGTGTAAGGAAAGAAAACATTGCATTCATTCATTTACTTTTCCATAAACTTATCCTTTAAGCACAACCAGTCTGTATATGGATGACTCCTTACACAGAAAATGGATTTATGTGTATATATGAAATGTATTTTGTGTGTATGTGATTCCAATTGCTTGTGTCTCCATCATCCACTGCACGTTGATGGTTTCAGATTCCAGGTTTCATATTTTGAGCTACAACATGAAATATGCTAAAGAAAATGCTTAGAGCACACATGCCTCTACAAGGTACCATATGAAAATTTGTTTTGCTTCCAGGAACTGAATGAAGTCATAATACTTCATATTGATTTGATGTCTCTGCTGCTGCTTATTCTCATATTAAAGGAGAGGAAAGTCTCTATAGCTTTATTGTAAGTTAGAAGACTACTTTTAGAAACAGGGGACAATGGAAAACATTAATAAATTCTTAATATTGCTTGCATGTCACCTCTGAATATGTCTGCTTAGTGTGACTTTTCTCTCCAGTTTATGCTATAAAGCCATATCTGGGAGCCTGGATACAAGTAGTTATAAAATTACTTATATTTAGACTGTCTTGAAAATGAAAATCACCTTTAGTAAGGCTATGCAACACTCAAAGTTAAAAAAAAAAGTTAAAAACTGCTTATGTTTTTAAATGTTCTAGTACCTTCCTGCCTTGGAAGAGGAATCTGAAATTTGTTAAGTGTGGTTTCCTCATATATAACATGTCCAATGTGAAAGCTTATATTGTTTAATCAGTCTGCATATGCTCCAGCTCTACACAGAATTCTATAATTCAAAGTCTGAAAAATCTAGTGATGCTTCATATTAGAGTGTTTTTATGCTGACCTCACATAGCTTATGACTGTAGGAGTTGAACAGCTCTTCCTTGCAGTTGTCCTCTCCTGGAGGTCGTGCATTGCTTGAAGATCTAGGCAAGGATATTTGTGGTCTCACAGAAAAAAAAACCTGTGTAGTGGCAGAAGGAAGGGAAGAAATATGAATACTATGGTAGATTGAGACAGAAACTTGCTACATCAGTAGCAGGTGCTTCTGGGAATATGGGCAGAAGTACAGAAGTGTAAGTACAGATGACACAGGCTAAGCAACAACTATTGATGTCAGAAAAGGTTAGGGGAGAAGGAAGCTGAAGAAGAGCTTTCTATAAATAATAAATCACTGATACTCGCAAGTCGTGGAAAAGCAGAGTTGTGAATAGCTCCATTAAAGAGCTGTCATATGTACTGGCAAAACTCATGTTGCCACTCTAGCAGATCTCTATGAAAGAATTTAGCAACTGCTACCTTTTAGTGCCTTTTTGACACAGAGTCCACTGACCTGATTATTCATGGTTAGGGTGTTTCTATGTTAACAAAGTCATTGCTTGATTTTGCCTAAACCAGAGAAGATGAAATTTTATGTCCCAAAAATCTTTTTGAACTACATTAAGATTTCCTTTTAGCATGAATAACTAAAATCTTACACTATTCTATCATATAGCCCATTGTGCAGTCTTCGTTGGTATGTAGTATCTATATCCATCATGAAAAAAAAATTCCACTGTACGTTTTCAAAACACAAAGATGATCAGAGGGCTGGAGCACCTCTCCTATGAAGAAAGGTTGAGGGAACTGGGCTTGTTTAGCTTGGAGAAGAGAAGGCTCTGAGGAGGCTTCATTGCGGCCTTCCAGTACTTGAAGGGAGTCTAAGAGGAGGAACTGTTTACAGGGGCTGATAGTGACAGGATGAGGGGAAATAGTTTTAAGCTAAGAGAGGAGCTATTTAGTTTAGATATTAGGAGGAAATTTTTCACTCAAGAGGGTAGTGAGGCACTGGAACAGGTTGTCCAGGGAAGTTGAGAATGCCCCGTCCCTGGAGGTGTTCAAGGCCAGGCTGGATGGGGCCCTGGGCAACCTGATCTAGTGGTTTGCAGCTCTGCCCACAGCAGAGGGGTTGAAACTAGGTGATCTTTAAGGTCCTTTTCAACCCAGGCCATTCTAGGGTTCTATGATTCAAACAATTTTTGGATAAGATCTAGAGTTTGTTTTACAAGCTCCATTTACGTAGTTTTGGAGAGCCTAGCTGTTGAAGTAAGAAGGGCACGTTTTGTACCATGCTTCCAATCTGCCTTACTGCTTGAGAGCTTTGAGGGGAGCACTTGCAGTAGCACTCTGGCAGGAGCTTGAGTGGTATCGTAGGGAGGCGAGGTGGATGCAAGTGGTGATGCTGAAGCAGCAAGGTCAGATTAAAATTAAATACAGTCTAGAAGTATGTTCTCTTGTCTTCTACTTTACTTTTGTTTCCAGTAATAATTTCAGAGCTCATGCTGATGAATTATAAGTAACAGTGATCTTTAGTACACATTGATAAAGCCATCTCTGAATGACCTGATAAACTCTAGGGTACTCCAGCCTTTAGGATACCAAAAGCATAATTAAGCTTTACTGAATTTCTCGAGGAAGTCATAGCTCAGCTCAGCTCAGACAAATTTAGGGAATACTAAGTATGTATTGAAGTACTTTCCCACCCACTCAGCTGTAAGATTAAGGGACGTGGAGGCACTGTGGGCGTTTCTATTTCTCAGCTGCTCCAATCTGGAACAGGAGGTGCCATGGAAGTAGCGAGGCATGTATCACAAGGGCAATATGAGAGCAGGAGAAGTCTGGGAAATTATGGGTTAGGCAGATATGAAATGATAAATATAATGTGAATTTAAAACTTTCGTTGTCTAGCGATAGACTTTCTTCAGGGTTTATAAGAATTCACTTGTGAGGTATTTTTTTCTATATGCCTTTTGTGCATGTTAAGGAGAACTGGAGGCACTTTTGTCCTTTGAGGTGTTCCTGGTCACAGGAAGAGTAGCTGTCATTGGTAGACAAATATTTGTTTCATTTGCCTGTGTAAAAATGCTTCATGAAAAATATTTAACCTCTCAGGAGAGAATGCAAATTGTTTCAACATGAGTCCTAAAAAAACCAGGCAAACTTGATTTCTAACATGCAAGGGAAAATAGGAGTTTGTGGAAAACACTGGAAAAGGTGAAAGTTCTGCCCCAATGCATACTACTTGTTTTTCAAGTTTCAGTTCTAATTTTCCTGTCTGACTGTATAGATTCTTATTTTTCACCTTTCTGTATACTCACCTGTCAGAGCTGTTTCAAGGTGAGGAATTTACTTTCTGTTTGATGCTATATAGCTTTTCCAAATGAAGGCACTAACTTATTCCATGCTAGAGGGACACCATATCTTTAATTTTCATTGAAATCTCCTGCTTTGTTATCAACACTAATCTGAAAGCTGAGTAAAATCAATATACACAGAAAATTAAATTATTTACTCAGTGTTCGTTCAGTGTTATCTGTCTCATAAAGATCCATAGCATACAAAACAGATATATGTCTAGTTCCCTTTCCTAATTGCTTTCAAAAACTTTACTCCTGTCTCCTTGATACTATCATTTTGTGCTTGCTGAATGCAGAAAGAACGTATTTTGTGCTGGTTTATATCCTGTTATCTCATTGAAATAGGTAGAATTCTGGAGATCATATACTATCACCAAATCTGTCCCAATAACTTTTTCTATTGTCAGAGAATATTTTTAACATCCTTGAAAATATAGCTCTGTGATGCAGTTTCTGATATCATGATAATTTCGTGTAAAACTTTTGCCTTTAGCACATCTTCAGTGTGGCACAATCAAAACCTGTAGTATACTTCTGCATGCAAGAGACATGTTCCCAGTTGCATTCTAGAAATGTATACACTTCAAAGAATATACTTACTGGGACTGACTTACCAATGCTTCTTCACTTGTATAATCTTTTCTTGCACAAGCAATCCTGTCAAAGTTAAAACTCCCAGATACAATGCAATTACTCACATGCTTTAAGGTTGCATGGTTCCTGACAATTGTATTCTGCCTCACAGCTAAAGGCTTGCTTCAGTTTCATCTGATAAAACCTTCCAGCTGAATGCTTCCCTGCTGTGAATATATATTTTGAAAGCTGACAAGTATAAGGCATAAGAAGTACAGAGGCAATTATAAACTGGCAACCAATTTTTATGAAAAAGCAAATCTAGCTTGCTTTTAATACTATAGCTCTCTTTTCAATGTTTTAAAATGTTGCTGTTTACCTCACTTTACAGCTTTTGTTCTCAAGAAAGACATGTTTAATTACAGATTTCTTGCTGATGGTAGGAGAAAGAAGAAAGAAAATGTGAACGTTGTCAATGCTTGCCTTAACAATGACCTTCATTGTTGGGGCAAGAACTGAGGTCATATTTGGCACTTAGCCCCAGACTGTTCTGCCACAGTGCTCAGTCCCAGCATAGACTTTACCAAAGAGTTCCGCTCCCAATTCTGGAGACAATTATTTGCAAAACATTGGTGCTGAAGCTCAATTTTCTAGTTTCAAGGATGATACGTAGGCTGGCTGCATTCCGGGTTATATTGTGTCATGACTTCCAGGTGCGTACAGTATGTATGCATACTGGGTGGATACGCATACTGTATCTTCCTTATGATACTAACAATTATTAAATTTTAAAAGTGAATTGTGCATAATCTATTGCATTAAACTGGCTTGGCTTTGCTAGGATAACTTTCATAAGTTGATTTTACATGTCAGTAGTGGCTATTAGCTCATTATACAGTCTGGCTCTTTGGTGTGCTTCACACACAGCCTTACTTTTGGACAAAGCTGCCAACTGAAGAAGAAATTGAGTTTCATTTTTTTTTTTCCCCTTTCAATTACTAACTACAACCCATATCCTTATCTTCTACTGAATGCAATTAAATGATTCTTAGAAAATTGTGAAGTGAAGAAGTTTTTTGAACACAGTTATGCTTGTTAGTGAGTGAGAGTGTGTGTGTGAGACAGAAAGGGAGTGATGATAGGAGTGGGGGTGTTGTCTTTGTTATTTGACCAAACTGAGTTAATGAGTGGTTTCCTGCAAATATCCTACTCTACAAGCCAAACTCACGAAACTTCCCCTCAGAGTTTGATTGTAATAAGCACTGTCTGTCAAGAACTCCCAATTCTCCATGCTGGATTTCTCTCCACAGTACAGTGGGATTTTTGGCAGGAGCTAGCAAGCAGAATATGGGATCTTGGTATTAGGCATGTACTGCTGATGGAGGAATGTATTGTGCCCTTACCTTGCAAGGATGTCTTACGATGCATGGGAGTTATCTTGAAGTATCTAAACAACATTCCCAATTTGCTCAATTCTAAAGGAATGATATAGAAGTACGTCAGACAAAATGTTATGGAAATTGATTATCTTACTATCTATTTATGTTCTGTAAAGTCAGTTTATAGACTGTGCATTGTCTTTCCATGGCTGTTTGAATCAAATGTGTGTTACTTCACTGTAAAAAGAGCATGGCTCACACTCCAGCTTGCAGAAATTTCTGCATCTCCATATAATTCATCAAAATAAATGCAAATTTATACCAGTGACCCAAATATTTGTTAAGCTAGTATGTCACCTCATTAGATGTACAATTTCTACTGTGGATTTTTAGTATCAGTTGGCTGCAGCATGTTTTCTGTTATGCAGCCTATGTATCTATTTAGCAGGCTATATAATTACTGTTGTATGTGTCAAGACTGCCCTAAGGTGAAAGTATGTTGTTCCCCTACTCCATTTCTCTCCTACGTAAAATGAAAAGGAAGTTTCCGTGGCAGAGATCATTGTGATCCTTGATTTATGTTCTTCAGGCAAGTACAAAACTTTTGACACAGCATAATTTTATTTGTGAGTTACTATAAACTATCCTTGCTAGTCTAAGTGTGGCTGCTGCACTATTGAATTCTGTTAACTTACCTTCTTTGTCTATGTGTGTGTGTGGGTGTAAATTCTGAACTTTGAAGTTTTGTGTTATCCGTATCTCATGCTGATACACATCAAAACCAGCCTTCCTAAGGTGACATTGCCATTTTACAAATAATGGCATGGCGAAAAAATGTGCCATCCTGTTCCATGTTGCATGCAACATTATTACATTTCTCTTCCTCTCTTTTGCTGTTCTTCTATCCACCAAACTAACTTAGTTTTCTTGGTGTGATAAAGACCATCTTAATTAAGTTGCAATGTACTGTGCTCTGTAATTCAGAAATGTGAGTTTGATTGTTTTAAAGATTTTGTTTGAAATTTTACATGAATAAGAAGCTGTTTATTTACTTCATGAAGAATTTATTATAATAGAAAATTGACTATAACATAAGAAATACTGTGTAAGGACAGTTGAACCTCATTGTTTACATACATCAGGTCTCATTCACTTGGATTCATTTATTGTTTGTTCAATACAAGTCCTGTATGTGTATTAAAAATCATTTGATATAGCTTTTTCTGTCTCATCTGCACTAGATGCTTGTAAAATGTAATTTGCAGAGCTTTGTGACCAGCAGAACTGCTTAAGCAGTCTTAGCATATTTTTTTTAATGAATGTCAGCCATCTAGCTTCACCTAAAAAATACTCCTGTCTTTTTAATGATTGTGATATTGAGTTCTGTCTTTCTTTAAAACAGTAAATATCATGGGCCTGCAAGAAAAAATTGAGAAAGATTATTTCCCCTTACTTCATCCTTTTTCTCTGTTTTTCTGGTTTTAAAGAAGGTCGGTGTAGCTACTAAATAGGAATATTAAACTGCATAGAAGTTAAGACAGTGGATAAAAGGTCATTGTTTCAGATCTGAAGCATTTGTTGGATGGATGCTATAATCTTTGAAATGCAAAAGAAAAAAGGTTTTAGCAGTGCTTAATAAAGGATAATTATTATTTTTTTAGATATTTAAGAACATTTTTAATCTAGTTTTG
>VZTO01001424.1:2893-15141 GCA_013400615.1 Syrrhaptes paradoxus
TGGCAAAGAAAAACAAAACCCCCCAGCGCTCGTAGCTGAATAGGAGCGAGCTCTCCAACCCCAAGTTATGAATTTTGTCAATGAAATTAGCCAACAATGTTTGGGAAAGAATAAAAATAAAGCAGTGAGAGCTCAAAGAAAAAAAACTAGCAGAGCCCTGGAGTGAATGGGGGCTTTGTTCGGGCTCCGGTCCCTTCAATAGGCAGCCTGGACCCCTGTGAGTCACCGCGCGCTGCCGGCCAGGCGCGGGGCCCCCCGAATGGGCCAGTGGAAAAATCTGCCTTGCTCTCATTTGACAGGCTAACCAGCAAAAGAATAAAGTTAATTTACTGTTAAAGTTAATTTGTTGGGGAAGAGAAGGAAACGAGAAGCATGTTATAACGGCAGCAGGAGAGAGGCTGGCCTGCGGGAAGGGGTGGCCGAGGGGAGGGCTGTCCCCCGCCCCGCTGTTAATGGGGGTAGTTCTGCCTGTGGGGCTCAGCGTGTCTGGGCAGCGGCCGGCACAGCCTGGGGACCCCTGGAATACTCTCTGTGGGGAGAAACCGCCTTTACGTAGGAAATTCCCCCTATGGCGGGGGTGCGATGCTGGGGATGCGGGATGCAGGGATGTGTGTGAGCCCCGCCACCTCCGCGCCTGTGCCTCCTGGAGCAGCACCCACCCAGCACTGGAGCCATCGATACAGGTCAGCGTGAGCTGGCTCTGCAGCCTGGCTCGTGTTTCGGTAGCCACAATGCAGGCAGGTAGCCCACCTTCAGTCGGAGCAGGGACATTTTGCATCAGCCAGTGGTGGGCTCTGCCGGGGCCACACAGAGGCAACACATTCCTGGGAAGCGATTTCATCCCCAGCTGCACATCCAAACCTGCGGATAATCGGGAAGCACTCCCTGTGCCCTGCCAGCTCGCCCTGCGCACACCCATTAAGTTACCGCCCAGGGGAACAGGTGCCATTTCGTGCAAAATTCACTTTTGTACATAGCACGGGCTTTTACCCCTAACACGGGCTTTTGCATGCGCAGACACCCCGTGCGTGGTTTTGCGGGAGTAGCTGCTGTTTCCGAACAAAGGGCTCCGTTCTTCCCAGCAGAGGTAGCTGGTGTGAGCTGCATGCAACCTGCCACCAGCCTTTGTTCTGCGGTACCTAACACACCTCGTTCCTTGGCGCTTGGCATCTTACACACTGAGGAAAAAGATGGTCCATCTCCCTGCAGGGCTTGTCAGAGCTGCCTCCCACCATCCCCAGCCCTTCCCACAGCCAGGGATGCCCCAGCCGAGGGCGATGGCTGCACAGGGTGGAGCATTCCCTGCCAGCACCGACCCGGCACGCCGGAGCCGTGCATCACCTGCCCCCCCGGGTGCATCGCCTGTCCCCAGCCCCTGGGCATGCCGCCACGCTGCCATGGTTTCAGACAGGCACAGCTTGTCTTTGGAGGCAGCTGCCAAGGAGGGACATTAGGACATTTCTGAGCCCATCCAGCTGGCTGCAGGGTGCTGTAGCAGGGGGCACAGGGGTGGCAGCGGAGCCGATCCCGGGAGCCCGTGTGGGGGTCTGGCTTCTGCAGGGGCTCTCCTGCAGTCCGGTGAGATGATGTTGGGTCATATCGCCTTCCCTGCCCTGTAAGCTGGTGTCTAATGAAGCAGAGATACACCAAGATTGTTTCTGGATCACACGCCGTTTGGGAGGAAATGTTACTGTTTTGTTCCAATATTTTAAAATCTGGGTTAAGCCCAGAAACAGCACAGCAGAGGTAACCACGGGGCAGCCAACCAAACTGTCACATCTTCCCTTCCCGGCTTCGAGAGGCCATGTTGTGACCAAAGAAATCCTCCTTTCTGCTCACATCACCTTTCCAGATTTATCATTTTAATGTTCTCTGGGCCACCAAGCCCCACAGCTGTAAATTAATTTTTAAAGTAATACAGGTTTTAAAACTTTCATCCGCTTTAATGAGCTTGGGGGAATCCTGTTGTATTAAAAAACATGCATGCAATTATTTTTCCATCTTGGGTTTCACCAGTTCCCAGCACCACTCCGCGATGACATCTCCTTCCCCTCTCAAAAGTGTTTTCTGGTGATAATGTGGCATTGTATCCTGATGGTGTGTGTTTTGCCGCACGTGGGCAAGGCTAGAGAGGACTTCTCTGAGGACAGAGCAGTATCATTAGCAGGTCCCTCGGTGGCTTCCCAGTCACCTTTCCATTAATCCAGTTCTGCATCACAGAATTACGAAGCGGCTAATGAACAGCTCCAGCGCCGGGAGCCTGGAGGTAGCGTATTAACCGGACGTCTCTTTGAACTGCCTGATTTCTGGTGGGAAAACTTCATGGAAAAAATGAGATTGTATTTGTTTTCACAGCCTTCTGCATCTGTTTTTAAATATTTGCTCACAGTAGTCCTGTTTTTTTTTCTTTTTTTTTTTTATTAGCAATTAGCCTAATAAGCCACCTTTTCATTGCTCCGCATGTAGATTAACCACTTCAGAGAGTACAAAATAAACATTTTGCAATGCATGCGTGTATCTTCTGGAAGAGATGAGTAACCTGCTTCCACAGAGACAAAGTCCTCATAGCATCAGGGTTTTGCTCTAATCATTAGTGCCCGTGATTTTTTTCCCTTTCATTTCCCTTAAGACAACTTCTTACAGCATTCGTTAACCTGAATTTTTAACACAATTAATTCTTATTTAGCCAGTGCATTCCAAATGATGTTCTTTATAAGTAACAAATAAATAGCTTGGGAACGTGCAGCTTCCTTCTGGTACCTGAGCATTTAGAAGATTCATCTCTGCTGAGCCCAGGCAGAGTTGAGCAACTCGGACAGATTTCAGCTGTTGCGTTGCAAGGGAGCCTCTAAGCCCACGGGTGAGCCGGGTCTTTTGGAGGGATGGGAGATGTAGGAGCACACGTACCCAGGAATCGGAATGTGTCGCCTGCCCTCGCTGTCTGACAGAAATGAATCCACATTTAACAGCAAAATCACTGAAATATTCCTGACCTTGAGGATGTCCTGAGCACCGGGCAGTGCTGCCATCCCTGCGGTACCCCTCAGCTGGTCGCTGTCAGCTGGGGCTCGGGTGGCAAAGCTGGGGAGCAGCGAGCAGGCACCGGGGCTGAGATGCCCTCGGAAGATGGGACTCTTACAGTTTGGGGCGGAAACCCACAGCTGGGCTGGATGGGGCACACTCGGGGTGATGCTGCTCGTGCCAGCTCTCGGCTGGGGAATGGGAGGACACCATCCACACGGGTGACATCAGCTTGATTTTTCTGAGCTTTCAGATAACTCCAGAGTAAGTCATTCCAGGACCAGTGGGATACATTAAACCTTTCCTCCAAATCGGAGATAAGCCCTTATCTCCAGTCTGCTGGAAGGGCTCCAGCACCCACGTCTGCTCTTGCCATCCTCCGGGCCGGCGCTGGCACAGCCGGGATGTGGCCACGCAGAGCAGCCCAGTGCCGCCTGGCCAGCAGGACAACCACCAACGAGTCACTGCATCTCACTGCGGACCCTCCACTTGCCTTTTTTCCTCCCTACATGCAAAATTTGTAGGATCTTAACATCTTCCTGACTTCTCTGTCAAGCATGCTGGGTGTTGCTTTCCAAAATGAGTGGGGGACAGCGGGAAGAAACCCCAGCGTGGCTGTACAAGCTGGATTTCTTTGGCACATCCTTGCCACCGTGGTATTGCCATCCTGCTAGAGCATCCCTGCTCCCAAAGCAGGCATCCTGGATGCAGCACTCTCCATTTTCACATTGAATTTTGCTGCTCAACTTGGACTATCCAACGCTCGATTCCAAGGCACCGAGCACAAGCACAGCCCTGAAACTGCCGCCAAAACTCAGGCTCTGCGCGAGCGATGCCAAGTGTCTGCAATGACCCAAGGCGGTCGGGAACGCGGGCTGCCTCCTCCNAAAAAGAAAAGAACAAAAAAAAAAAAAGATAGAAAAAAAATAAAAAAAAAAAAAAAAAAAAAAAAAAAAAAAAAAAGAGGGGAGAGGAGAAAGATCTTCATCTTTCAGCAAAGCTGCGCTGGTAATCGCCTCCTCCCTGAGCAGAGCTGCAGCGCTCGGTGCCTACGCCCACAGACAGACAATAAGTTATCAGCGCTGGCAAAGGGCAGCGTGGTTTTTTCCAGCACAGCGCTTTAACCACCCCCTCTGGGGACCCCTCAGCTGCGTCTCATGCCCACACAGCCCCGTTTCCAGAGCCAGTGACAAATTCCACATCACCGCAAAGGAATTTCCTTTCCCTTCCAGAGATAAGGGACCATGCTGGGAGCAGCAGGGCGGTCCCCCTGCTCCAGGGCTGGCATCGCCGGCTGTCCCCCTGGTATCTCCAGCAATACCACTGCCATCGCCGGCTGTCCCACTGGCATCTCCAGCAATACCACTGCCANGCAAAGGAATTTCCTTTCCCTTCCAGAGATAAGGGACCATGCTGGGAGCAGCAGGGCGGTCCCCCTGCTCCATGGCTGGCATCACCGGCTGTCCCCCTGGCATCTCCAGCAATACCCCTGCCATCACTGGCTGTCCCCCTGGCATCTCCAGCAATACCCCTGCCATCACTGGCTGTCCCCCTGGCATCTCCAGCAATACCACTGCAATCGCTGGCTGTCCCACTGCTATCGCCGGCTGTCCCACTGCCACCATCTCCAGCCACCGTGTACCGCACCATCCTCGTGGCGTGGGCTCTCCCCCCCTGCCAGAAGGCTTTGCCTCCCCGGGGGCAGGTAGCAGCCTCCCTGCATCAGCAGATGAGGTCAGTGGTCCGGATGTGGAGGATAACTAACCCCTGAAACGGAGATCAGTCAATGGTTGGGCACCGGACTGTCCTAAAATCCCATTTTGCTGTTGTTCAAGGCTTTCACCTAAAGAACAGCTGCAGGTTCTTGGGGGTTTGATCTTTTTCCCACTCTCACGGCCAGGGCAAGCCAAAGGTTTCCCACAGAGCCCCTGGCCCCTGCTTCCAGGGAACTCCCCAAAAATGCCCCTCACCCCCCGGGAGCCTGCCCGCAGCACAGCCAAGGGGCTTCAGCAGAGCTGGCCATGGAGCAGCCAGGCTGTGCTGGTGGGTTTTCTCTGGAGAGCTTTTTAGGAGAGAAGCTCTCAGAAGAAAGTCCTTCAAGTGTGGCAGGACTCATGCTCTTCCCCTGCTGCTTTTCTGCCTAAAGCTTTCCCCTGGGCCAAGCGATTAGTTGGTGTGACTCAGTAGCTTTGATGGAGCAATGCTGATTTACACCAGGTGATGAGCTGCTCTGATTTTCTTACAGAAAATCACTGTTAGGCTGTTGCACTTAACCTGCACTAAACTGTGCATGAATGATTTATTGTGTACTTCTCATGCAAATGACATTAATAGACTCTGTCATACACAGGAGAAGATGCTAGAAGATTACTAAAAGCTGCTGCACTTAAAAATGTTTCAGAAGAAAATAACGTCTGATGTTGTATTACCTGGGAAATACATCTGACTCCCCCTTGAAGGCACGTACGGGAGAGAACAGTGTGAAGGCTGCGTTGCATTGGGCACGAAGCACCTTGAGGCTTTCACAGAAGAGCTGCGAGAAGGATTTTAAAGGGATCTGTGTCGATAAACAGAGCGGTGTTACGGGGAAGGGGAGAACTGTTTTCCTCACGTATCTCGTTCAACCCCACTCAGGATCCAGGAGTGTTTGATGGCTTCAGGATCAGACTGCAGAGAAGAAACAAACCAAAAGCCATCCTGTCTAATTAACTGAACATATTTACATGTGTAAAACTCTCCTGTAGTCCTCGTAATGACTAATGCATAATTATGCACAGACAAATCCCCACAGTAAACACAAATATTTTTGTTTGCCATTATTTATCTCCGGAGAGCTCAGCAATTTGTCAGGGCTTTGCTGAGCTCCTGGGCTGAGCCCAGCGAGGTGTGGGCAGGGGGAGATGGCCCGTGGTCACCCCAGGAGGCATTTTAGCCACACAGCAATAGAGGAGGGCAGCCTTTTGCTCACAAACTGGTTTTGCATGGAGAGATGTAGATTTGGATCAAAACAAAGTATTTTACAAGTTTATTCTAATTTTACGGAAATACATTCTCCCCCTTCTTGTACAACTCTCTTACACACCACCCCCCCAGACTGCCAGGATGGGAACAGGCTTTTGTGTCCTCGTCGTGTCTAGAGGTGACGTTACCAGGTGATGTTTGTCCATCAGGAAAAGCCATTTCCCGGTGGCTCCTTCCTCTGCCCGTGTTCAGTTATCTGGCTGCACGGCTGAGCTGCAGGAGCCAAACAGCGCATCCTCGAGGATGCAGCATCCTCCAGTGCGTTACAGAGGGGGTATCTGTGAAGGTAAGGGACATCCTCCAGTGGCCAGGTCACTTGGTCCCTTCACCATGAGAGGACCAGCACGGACACAGCAGCTTCCTGTAGGGAAATACTGTATTCTCCCAGTGCCTGCAGGAGAAATGATGAAAAAAAACCACATAGAAAAAATTAATCCTTGTAGCCAATTTGTAATGAAGATTTTAGCCAGGATGGAGGGAGTCTATCAGCACATTGGTCCATGCACCACGTGTGCCGGGGAGCCAAGGGAGTGCTGAACAGAGCAGAAAGCCAGAGCACTTGCAGGGTATTAAAACATTGTGTTAAAGTCTTCCCACTGGCCTCAGTGGATGCCGGATTCTTGTACTTCACCTTCAGCTTCTGCTGTCCCCTGGTTTGCTCCAGGGCATTTCCCAGCTCAGCTGCAGGGATGGACAAGCCTCCCCTTCACACACACTGACTGGTGCATGTTTTACACCAGCTCTGGTGTCCCCAGACAGTGTCTGGTTCCAGTGGGGCACCCGTATCAGACCGTCCGTAGTGCTTCCCTCTTGCCCGGTGCGTTCCGGTGGTCTGGAAAGGTGCTGGGGAAGGACGGTGCGAGGCAGCATTCCCAAGCCAACACCACGGGCCTGGCTGCTGGCTGGATATGTGGGAGCTCTGATGCACCCCACTGGTGTCACATCTCCCTGACCATGCCACCGCCCTGCCTGGGAGCAGCGTGGGCACTCACCCCGTGCCCATGGTCCCCCCAAACCTCCCGGGAGTCTCCAGTCCGCTCTCCGAGCCCTCTGTGCAGTGTCATCTTAATCCACGGAGCCATGCAGCCCCCAGTGATAAATTCATCACTTAGTCCATGGCTTTCCTCCTCAAATCCTCTTCAGGGAACAATTCTCCCATGTCTGATATGGTGACTAATTGATAACTTTCTTTAAGGGGACTGCACGATAACTTTCTTTAAAGCAGTATATTATGATCAGTGGGTTTTCCAAGGAGCGTGCTGCTCTCTTAATTCTCACCTTCATTATTTTAATGCCTCTGTAAAATGGATTTCTAATGGATCTATATTGCTGTAAAACTTTAGGGATGGTGGATGGGTGTCAATAAATTCTTTGCAATCCCAGTGACTCCCCCCAGCCAGGTCAGGAGCAGAGTGACAGGCTCCGAGGAGGAGATGGGTCTTGGCTCAGGACTGGAGCTTCCAGCTGCCTGACCTTCCCTGGTTTGACCCCATCCTGCTGTCTCTGAACACCTTGCAAAACTTCATTAAGCACCATGACTAGTACGTGTCACAAGCAATTCTTTCTCTCCCACCTCCTCACCCCAGGGATAAATCGTATCAGCTCTGTCAGGAACGCAGAAGCTGCCCCAGGTACAATCCAGCCCGACGTGTTGGTACCTGGCAAGTCTGTGCAGAGTAACAGTCATCACATCAGAGCGTTTTCACCCAAAGATCCCAAGGCCAGCAATAAAGATACATTATATTGGCATCAGACCTCTTTAAAACATTCTCTGCTACCAGCAGGATGGAAGGCAGCAGCCGCTATCCCCAGCTGCGCCTCCGAAATAAGGGGGGATTTCAGAGAGGTCAAATTATTCCTGTGATGATTAGCCAGGACATTGGGAAAAACTCTTTTACCATTGGATCCGTCACCTGGGCTCATGAAAACTGCTCGAGAATCTGATTTTGTCTCATCTAGGTTCTTGGGCTATAACAACTCATTTTTACTTGAGCACATCAGGAAAACAGCTCCAGCGCTTTCCATACATGCACGGGGCTCTGCGTGGGATGAAGATAAAAATCAGGAATCTGAAGGAGCCTCCGAAAAACCTTTTTCAGAAAGGTCTTTTCAGCAAAGGAGCACTGGCACCTTCTTCCTAGTTCACGGAAAGGTTGGGTAATTGGGTTTTTTCCCCTTTCTGCTGCAGGATTTTTATTACAGACACTTGGCTTGGCATCGCCCCTGCCAGTGCCAGATGTAACAGCTTCAGCATTTCACTGGGGCTTTGCACACTCGGTGGTGGGTTTTCTGTGACATGTGCAGCCATGCCTGGATGATGAGCACTCTCTGTGCCACCAGAATAGTCAGTGACATCCCTCTGCTTGTTTCAACCCCCTTGTACCAATAACTGATGACCGGGAAGGTGAAACCAGAGCAAGAGAAACCTGTTCTTGGAAGCACTTTGCTATCAGGAGCATGATGCATCTCTGCACATGTTTCCAACCCCTAGACTTACCTTGGGGTGCTGTGTTCACATGTTACAACCTCTAAAACGTTGCTTCCTCTCTGCCAGAGCAAGCTATAGGGTAAGCTATAGGGTAAGCTGTAGGGTCAAGTCCTGGGCTCTGCCTCCTCTGCTCAGGGCGGGTGATGTATTTAATGTTAAGCAGCTATTGATAACAAGCAGAATGTGTTATTGCAGCTGCCGTGTGCTGTGACAGGTAGGGTTGAGAGTCATGCGCTTCTTGCTTGCTTTTTGGCCTCAGGACACTTGTGTTCTTGTTTATACAATAGCTCTGCTCGGAGAGCAAGACTGAAAAATACCTTGTGTTTCCCACTCGCCAGATTGCTGTTTAACATCATGCTACATCTCTCTCGTGGGAAATACAGGTTAGAGATGCTCAGGTGGGGGATGGAACTGAATCCAGATGTGACGTTTTCTGGGCAAGTGTTTGAAATAGTGGGTTATTATCCAAAAAAGGGAACCAGCTCATCCAACATGGGCTTTCAGGCTCCTGTGATGTTGCTCGGTGCAGTGGGTTTGCTGGTGTTAAATGTCTGTGCCAGAGATCAGGAGGAGCTCAGGGTACCATGTTTTCAGTAGTCCTTTCTGCTTCGGGACCAGTGCTAAAGAGAAGCTGTTTCACAGCTGGATGCAACCCCCCCGGTGCTGGTTGTCTCACGTCGGGCCATGATCCCACCAAGTGGGCAAAGGACAGTTATTATTTTCACATGAAAATGTGGGGAGAGAAACATAAACCATTAAAATGAGTTTTTCCATAAAAAAAGAATGATCTGTAAGTTCATTATTCACCCCAAAGATGCCGTTGTTGGTGGGGAAGCCAGGAGCGGTGTGTTTGCATTCTTCAGAGGGAACGGACTCAATGCAAGTGTCTTGCACATCCAGTCAAACCTGGGAAACCTGGGGAAGAGCCTGTTGTGACCTGGATCTTGCTCTCCCAGCGCAGCCAGATAGAAAACCCTGCCTCTGAGCACCAGCTCAGACAAGGGTGGGCTTTGGAGGTGTAGCTTCACCTTGTGTGGGCTCTAGGAAATCTTGTTCAGCACCAGAGAGCAGGGTCTCCTTGAGGCATGAGGCTGCGTTTGTCATTAGAGCCTGGCTAGGGCTGGTGTCAGGCTTTGAGATGAATTTTGCATGTGTTTGTTATTGCGTGGTCAGAAGTGCTTGGTGACTATTTTGACCCACTTTTGTACTTGGTTGGATCATAGAAAAATAAGCAAAAGGTGTGAAATCTCCAGTGGAGGAATATTTTGCATGAAGATCTTTGCTTAGCTTAGCTTTGTCACTCTCAGCAAAGAGAACACCGTATCTGTGTGGTTCCTCACACTCACATCCCTCTGTTCAACGTGTCCGGCCCCCTGTGAACATTTTGGCCGCAGCCCTTTCCCCGAGACACGGGCATATTGAGAAATTTGAGGTTTACAAGGCAGCGGTGCAAGCGCAGGAATTCCTCCTCCTCTGTGAGCAATGAACCGCTGGCATCGTACGTCCCTTTTCCTTCCCTTCACACCAGATCACATCTGTTCTTACTCATGTGTGACAAAAAAAGACTACCTGAGCGCTGGGGGAAGGACAGAGTTCAAAGGCAGCAGCGGATGCCCGAAGCCATGGCTCTGGAAAACAAAGCTGCAGGAGGAGCCTGTGCCCCGCGTCCTGCGGGGTCCTGTGACGGTGGCTCGGCTCAGGACAAGGGGGCTGGTAGGGGACAGATGTACCGTACGTGGTGCCAGCTGTTACCAGCTGCTGCAGAGCTCCAGCCCATGGCACTGGGGGTGCAAAGGCACCCGGGACCGCTGCGAGCTCCCAGGGAGCACAGCCAAGGGAGCGGGGAGGGCAAAACCCCAGAGCAAGACTGAAGCAGGGAAAAAAAAATCAAATTTGCATTGGATAAAGCCCGGTATTTAGCAGTAAAAGAGCTCAGGTAAGAAAGGAATGATTTACTAGAAGGCATTTTTACCCGTGATGGATAGTATTTTAGAACATGGGTATCAAACACAAGGGGCTCTCTGTGTCTGTGTGGCTGAGGTTACATCATGCTCTTTCTGGTAATTTTGCCAGGGCCAAGAAAACATATTCCTACACAAATCACTTTCAGTTTTATTCCATTTTGACATTTCAGGGTCTCCAGCAACTTGGCATCACTCTGCGGAGCCAGCCTTTCTTGGAAATATTTGTGCGTTAAAAGTGTGTTTTGAATTACAAATATTTGCACAGTCACAACACATAATTTAGGGCCACCTTTGACCAGGAACATTCCTCTGTGCAATTGCCAAGCAGAGTTTTTGCTCCGGGGCAGCCTCCTGTAGGTACATTTGGAGTTGGAGGATGCTCGTCCCACACGCAGGCAGGCGAAAAGGGCACAAAGGGCACTTGGCTTTGTCTGTTTGGCTTATTTGGGGTTGTTGGCTTATCAGAAGAGCAAAATCTCTTTCAAAAGAAGCAGCGTGGCAACCTCCTGCTGCTCTGGGGCGGTCTTTGTGGGAAGGAGTCTATAGGTGCTGACCTACATTTAAGTAAGAGCAAGCGGGGAGCTGCGCTGGCTGCTGCAGCGGCACCGGTGCTGCTGCTGGGATTGCACAAGCCGAGGAGCACAAGGGCATTGCCAGTCTAGTCCAGGTCTGCCACTATCGCCGTGTGATTCATTCCTTGTGAAAGGTGCTAGACTGACATTCAAAACATGGGGGGAAAAAAAAATCCTTGTTCTTAATAATTTCTTCCTTTCTTTGTGCTGATGAAGTACAATAGGACATTTAAATCTAATTTTTGTAACATTTTGCATATATAGAGATCACGGTCTGACCTGGAGAAGACACTTTGTTCTGACTACAATGATCTGATATTTCATATTTTATTATTTTTTGTCTTCCACGTAGTATTTCTGCTGCATTCTGGCACAATATGGGCTCCCTCCAGTGGTCAAGGGGCTCCCGCTTGCCCAGAGCTGGCGGGTGGCTTTGGCATCACACATCTGACCAGGATCCTGCTAGGGCTGTACTGTTCTTCATTTCCCCCGTCTCCTGCTGTGTGTGTCATCCCACTCGCAGTAGTAAACGCCCTGCTCTGTAACCCACATACAATTAATATTGAAGTGCAGCGGCCTGCGCAAAGATTCGGGCTTTAGATTTCCTTGCAGTTCCCCAAACCTTCTCTGCAGAAGGGGGAGAGGAAGCGGGAGAAGAGAGGGGACTGGAGAGGATCTGCTGAAAGACTGAGACACAGCAATTTTTAGCAAAAATTTTTGCTTTCCACTTTTTGCCGTGGTACTTTGAGAACAGATCCTGAGTTTCTCCTCAAACCTGCAAACAGTTAATAACGTGGTTATTGGGGGGGTGAAGCAGCCCCTCTGAAATGCTGCATTGCCACCGCCCCGGTACAGCATTCCCGGCGGTTCCCTCGGTTGGGTTAGCTGCACGTTCATTGGAAACATCGCGATTATTTTCTGCAGGCACCTTGCTGGGGACAGGCATCCCCTGCGACGGGCCAGGGCAGCGCAGCCCGGCGGTGCAGAGCCATTGCAGAGCGCTGGGCCGTGGCTATACGTACAGCTATAGTCTAAACCAGGTGTGCGTATGGGCATGTGTGCATATACATACGGGTGTGCCTGCTCACAGGTACATGCAGCCGTGCATGTGTGCTGGGGTACGTACAAAGGCCACTGGACGTGCTGCTAAGGGCGAGGGACCCTGGGAAGCCGGGGGGGGGG
>VZTO01001425.1:0-70227 GCA_013400615.1 Syrrhaptes paradoxus
CTAAAGAGGACAGAAATTAAAGAATGTTAAAGAAGTCAGTAAAAATATCTTTGAGTCTGATGCCTTTGTGCTGAATTATAACAGAGGATGCTGAGGACGGCAGTACACAGACAGGCAAGCGAGCTGCAGGTGTGCTGGTGTGAATATGTCTCTGCCTGCATAGCTTGTCCTAAAGGGCATGGATGAACCTGCTGGGAATAGCACGTTAAGAGAACTCAAGGTACACGTGAACCTACT
This sequence comes from Syrrhaptes paradoxus, assembly GCA_013400615.1. Taxonomy (NCBI): domain Eukaryota; kingdom Metazoa; phylum Chordata; class Aves; order Pterocliformes; family Pteroclidae; genus Syrrhaptes; species Syrrhaptes paradoxus. The sequence goes on from VZTO01001425.1 coordinate 238, forward strand.
CAGAAAGGAAGCATGTAGAAGATGGAGAAATAATTGTTTTCTATAAAATGTGTACAAGTTTGAACAAACAAAATCTGAGTATTGAGTAATAAAAGTTTCCAGAAGTATATTAGCTATGGGATGACCAAGGGATTAGTTTTCCACTCAGTCAGGAGGGAAAATTATCAATGAACTGTTCTGAAGAATCAGAAACCAAAATTGCTTAATGTCCTATTTGTGTTGGTGCTCACTAGGATGCTGAGTTATGTTAACACTGTTAGCTTTACTAATAATGCCTTAAGAAGTTGGATTAGCCTAGAGAGAGCAGAGATAAATCTATATTTAAAGTATTCCAAAGTAGCTGAACTCTGAATTTCAGCTTATGTAGAGAGCCAAGTGAAATGATTCCTGAGTTCTCCGGTAAGGATTTGTGAGGGATAGTGAAAATATGGTACCATGTTTAAAAAGAAACACTACATTTTGAAACAGACAATATAAACTGAAAATGTGAAGGAATAATCAAAAAGCATTAAGTGTCCAGATGATAACAAGGAGATAAATAACAGCCAGCATGGCTGTTGAGAACAAATCATGTCATAACAATTTTGGGGTTTTGACAAGATAACAAAGCTTACTGGGAGAAAAACATGAGTTGTCAGAAGTCATCTTGACTTTTGGGTGACTTCTGACACTATTTCGCATGGCATTTTCAAAATCAAGCTCGGATGGCATGTTTATAGTGAAATACATACAAGAGATATGGGTAAGCTGTATAGCTACCCTTGAAACTTCACAGGGATTCCCTTTCGAAGGCAGAAGATGTTCTGAATGCATTCCTGGCAAATTCTGCTTCTGATGCTGCTCCACACTTTCATTACAGACAAGCAGATGGTAGAAACAGATTTTAATTGTTACATTGATGTATGATAGCGAGTCACAAACTTTTCAGGAAGAAAATTTAAATTCAGGGAACCATCTTTGCCCTTGGCCTGACTGAACTTCAGGCACATTTCTGCTTTTCAAAAACCTGCTCACATTTCCATGTCAGTAATTACCCAAATGAAACACAGGCTGACAAATGGCAGTTGAGGTAGCGGCTGGATTATACTGGATCACAAACAACCTGTGACTCAAAAATGGTGCTGTGGAGGTAAAATTTCATCTTTTCTTTGGTCATGAGAATTGATGTGATGAGTTTTGTGATTCTTTCCAGGCCTACAATTCTTCAAATTTCTGAATTATGTTGAAATCATTTTCTGTCTTCGTAAAGCACTCTTCATTAGTCAGCACAGCGCTCTGCATTAATCAGTATATAAAGGATACATCCAATTTTCCTCATTATTTAATTAGAACATGATAAAACATAAATGCCATTTATTTGCCAAGTCCTTTTTAAAATTCAGTATGTTCGTAAAGTGCCTCATTAAGTGTGCCTACAGCCAAAAACCAGAGAGTAAACCTGATGATCAGGAAGCTTAGGAGCGTAGTATTGCGCGAAAACCAGCCGATGAAATGCAGATTTTAATTTTGTTGTTCTTGTTAAGGCTATTATTTATGTTTTTGTGGTGTCCACTTCTCTTTTGGGTATTTGTTGAATGTCCCCATTTAACCTATAAATGCTATAATCTTTGTGAGATTCAGTTTAACCAGTTATCAGTGTCACTTACAGGTATTTTTATTTCGGGTCACCTTACCTCTGCACTGTTAAGTCACACCAGCCACCAGCAGCACAATGGGTACCAGTTAGGGACACTAGGCATCCTAAGGACGTTATCACAGCTGAAAAACCAACAGGACTTCAGCTCTGGGTGCACTGCGTGTGCTTTAGCAGTGACATGAGACAAAACTGCAGCTTCATCAATTCGCTTTGTTTGTGCAGCAATATTTACAATGCAACTCATCATTTTTTTTTCCTCTCAGTTGTTTCTGCTTAGCCAAGAAAACTGCGGTCACCCCCTGCACAGGCAGACTCTCCTGTGCAGCTGTCTGGGTTCTGACCCTCTGTCTGGTGGGCAATGGTGTGGGTTGGAGATTGAGAGATGCTGTTTTCCTGTGTGAAATCACCCACTGTAGCATCTGTTAGAGAGAAACCCCATCTCTTGGCTGGGAAATAAGAAAAATGTTTCTGTTAGGAAGCCATTGCTGAACACAGATAAAATAATGATTTAAGTTAATGCATTTGTTCTAACTGCTTGCTGGTATAACTGCACTGTACTATGGTGCCGTCACCGTGAAAAACCCCAGGAAAGTCAAAGCACATCTTTCTGATGGGAGTGTAGAAGTACAAACTTGAGTTAAGCAGACCGCTGGAAAAAATAGAAACTACTACCTGATCAGAAGTTACCAGGAAAGATAGTATTGATTTTAAAGCTAAGGCTTGTCTTTCTTTTTTTTTTTTTTTCATAGAAACTGTTTTCAAAGTATTTCTCAAAATACAATAAAGATCAAGATTTTTATTTCCATTTCACAGGCTGAGAAATGGAACTGTAGAGGCTGTAAATGATTTATCAAAATCCAGAGGGAAGTTAGTAAGAGCTGAATTAACAAACTGCTTCTCCGGTGGAGCTATCCTTTTACTCTCAAAAGAAAATCTGCTGCTTGCTGAACCCCCTGGGTGCAGGCGGGCAGCTGAGGCAGAGGATGGCCACCGGCCAAGCCATGCCGAGCCGTGCTGTGCCATGCCAAGCCATTAAACACTGGAGCTTCAGCACACCACTGAAAGTACTGGAGCTGTTCTGAATTTTGTTCATCCCCCAGACATGATAACGTACAGATGAATGCCATTTCAATTCATAGAGGGTTAATTTGGGTTATGATATTTTGAATTCTCCCATGAACAGAAAGCAGGTATTTGACAGGGTATTTCCACTGGAAAACCAGAGGCTGCAACCAACCTGCAGAGCCCCTGAGCCCTGTACAGCCCTTTCTGCTTTGTCAGCTGTGGCCACATCATCATTTCATGTCACAGAGAGGGGTGGATCCAAACACTCTCCCCAGTAAGCTGTTTTCCTTTGGAAATTGCATATTTATTTTTTTAAGAGAGGAGGTTAATTATAAAATTATTTTCCAGGCTCACTGCAGTGCAGGTTGTTCTCATTAGCATGTGTACTCCCTCGGCTGTTGACCTTTTCCTACTAGGAAAGCAGTTTGTTGAAAGCTTCGTGCATTCCTTTATTGGCATCTTGTGTCTACAGTAAAGTTTTATGCTCGCAATTTGCTTTATAGAGATAATTAAGAAATGGGATATTCCTACGTACATAGAAAGTAGTTTCTGTAATTTATGACTGTGTAAAAGCACAGTAAGATCTGGTGCAGATCTTTTCGGTTGCACTATAGTACTGTATTAATTGTTTTTGTTGAACTGCTGAAGACACACATTTAGAAATTTCATTTCTTTATAAATGCCTCTTCAAGAGTCACTGTCTATGGGATTTTGTTCCTGAGCTGTTGAGCTCAGATTTGAAAATTGCTCACAAATTTCTTGCAGACCCATTCACAAATTTCAAGAGCCATTAAAATTGGGAGTGAGCTGGCCTCCACTTCTCTTAAGTCAGAATGATGGGTTGGGAATGGCCAAGGAGCAAGTACTGTTGACCTCTGTGCCCCATGCTGCCTTCCAAAACGACTCAGGGTGGTAGTGCATCTTGACCACGAGTAAAATACACTGCTCTGAGATAGGTGCCCAAAGTGCACTATTCATAGGCTGGACAAAGAGGGTCCTAGTGAGCTGGCTTAAACACTTGAATTCCCTAAGTTCAGGCTTGAATTCACTGTAACAGTAAGTGGAAAAGTAGAAGGAAACTTTAAACAGCTGACTAGTAATTGAGCTACATATTGAATGAGGAAGTCAGAGGCACAGATGAGCTGTGCTGCTTTGTGGCATCCCGTGGGAGTGTCATGATGAGCAACCTTATTGCCATATTGCAACACCAAGCCACTCTAGATTTCTTTTATAGATGAATTTAGGATCCTTTAGGTGAATGAAAAAAACAAATTAAGACAAAAAATTCGTCTTGACTTACAACTTTGTTCCTTTCAGTGCTTTTCTCACTGCTTCATTGTATTCTGGTTGGACATCCTGGTTCCTGCATGCCCACAATGCTGTAACTTCCCAGGAAGCTGTCTTACACCGCTGTTGATCTGCTGTGGCAAGGTCTGTCCAGAGACTGAGCTGGCTGTCGGGTGTACTGCTTCATGGTTTTACTAGGTCAAGCATCTCAGACAGAAAGAGCAAAAGTCTGTCCTAAGCCACTGTACTAGCACATGGAAGGGGTGGGCATGGGCGCAGGGGTGTAAGTAATGGCATAGGAGGGAGTTTCTGCCTTTCCATGTAGCTTTCTGTAAACTGAATGACCAGCCGGGTAGACTGGAGGCAATCTTCTGTGAATGTCCTGTGTGAGACTGTCATGAAAATCAGGACTCAGAACAAGCATTTTAATCTTTCAGTGCTTTTCACAAAGCATTGCTCTAACAGATATTTATGTATGTTTGGTTTAAAAGCCTTGACATAACCATAGTTCAGTGTTCACATATGTTTTGAATTATACTTCAGGACCCAGAAAAAAAACCACAAAATTCTCCAATGTACTGGACAAAACAGAGAACTTTCTGCAGAAAGGTGTAGTTGTGATGTCCAGAATAACGGATTGTTTCCATTAATAAAATTAGATTAATTTGTAGCAAGAATAAATTTCTGCCTTTTCCCTACCTAGCCAAAACCTATTTTGATAGTGCTAAGACCCTACAAACCTCTAACCCACTGTCACTTTCTTTTTCTTACATTACCCTCTGATATGTAAATAACAGTATGGTTCATAAATAAGCAGTACTGGCAAGATCAGGTTCTAAAGGTATTAGTGTTTGGTTAGATCAATATATATATTATTATAAACACAATTTCAAACTGTAGACCATAATTTTTGTTTAGGATATGTCTTTCTTCTTTATCAGCAAGTGTCTTTTCTCTTTTATTCGTTGTATTTTGTACTGAATAAACAACAGTCAAGTGCCTTTAGCAGCACATTATGGGGTGCCTTAGAACACATCCGTAGATGGGCTTAATTTTTAGCTTTCTAAAAACTGTTTTATTAAAAAATAATTCTGTTGCCTTGTTTTACTTTTTTGAGGAGGGTTCAAACTACAAATTATTGTTAAATTGTAGGTAAAACTTTCAAGGCCTTAGAAGTTTAGTACTCAATAGGGGTTCCTGGGGTACCACAGGGTCCAATAAAAGGACTCTCAAGAGCTGCTTCCTGAGCTTGCAGCGTGCTCACAGTTATGTACCTATTATGAGACTGCATGTACGTGTGTCCCCAAAATGGGATTCTGCAGGTCCATCCTGCACAGAGCTGAATTCATGGATTGTTTTAATGCAGTTTTGAAGTGGCTTGTGTAGAGAGACAGTGAGAATGCACTCGCTTTGTGGGGGACCCAGGAGTGCACCAAGAGTAGATAGTGGTACAGAGTAACAAGAGGTGAAGGGAGAACACAGAAGGCTGTGGCCGTGAAGCCAGCATGGAGAAGGTTATATATTTTGGCAAGTCACGTCTGCTCCAGGGTCAACAGCATCCAAGGGGTTGGCCAGAAGTGTTTTCACCAGAGCTGGGCTTTCTCCTTGCTTTTTCACTACGTATATGGTAACAGCAAATCCTTTTCTCTAAATAGATGACTATTTAAAAGGTGAACCCAAACGAAGCAAAACTGAAGGTAATGTTTGAACAAATATCCTCAGTCTGGAAAGACAGGTTTTTAGTTTTTATCACTGTGGTCATTTCAGAAATGGAAAGAGCTAACTTCCTCCAAAGACACAGAACATGACTCAGATAAGGTTACAGAGGTATTTTTGTCTGCAGGCATGTATATGTGCGTCTCTATTTCTTCCCATTCTGAAGCGTTCTGAAATGGTGTGACATGGAGACACAGAGCTTTCCTCAACATCTGTGCTGAATGAACACTGTAGAAGAGGTTTCCCTAGCAACGCAAACCATATGTAATAGCCTAAAATAGCTTTTCTCCAACTCCTAGGATTTCTTAGTGGTTTGTTCACAATTTCCATTTAAATCAAGGTATATTTGCCCTGTTCAAAAGGGTTCTTCATTTTCTCGACTGCTATTAAAATGAGCAGGCTTTGAAAAAGCTCATTTCTTGCAAGAATGCCTCCCTTCCTCTTGACTTCTAATTTATCAGGTAAACTGAAGCACAGAAAATGGTGACAGTGCCTGTCCACTTTATCAGGTGTATTCCCTTTATGCTCGCTGTTCAAACCATTGTATCCCAAGTACATTGGTGGTCTCTACTGCTTCTTGTAACAGGAAACTTCTAGTTAAAGTAGTTATCTTTGATTTTTTTTTATATTATTATAATGCGAAGATAAACTGTGCATCTATATAATATAATGCATGAATCATAACGTACATGCACCCCACTTTGCATTGCAGTAGCAGTTTGTAAGCAAAATTTGATATTTGAAAACACTGATCAGTTCTTGTTGTGTCCCTAGGAAAACAGGTGTTGAATGCTCTTTAACGTGAGAAAACTCAGATACCGAGAGGCCGAGTGATGTCTTTGAGTTTACGTAAGAAGCAAGCAGCAAATCTGAGACATAACACATGGATATTGATTTTCAGATCTTAATGCAACTAGTCATAAAGTCACACGTTTAAAAAGTTAGAAGCTGTCCGAGAGAGCTTGAATTTGATTAAAGCAAATGTTAATATACAGGTAAGATATCTAGGTTCTTGTCCAAAGATTTTCAAAATATATATAGCAAAACTGAAGAAAGACATTGTTTTATTTTCCAATAAATGTTTGTTTATCCTAAATGGGTTTTAGTTGAGAAAACAATGAAGCAAACTTTTAATCGTGTGCTGTTTCAGTTGTGAATAAGGCAGCCTCCTGCAGCTGTAGAGCACAGCATGAGAACACAGTGCCTGTTTCCCAAGAAAACATCTTCAAACTGCAGTCATTTCGATGCCTTATTGTATAGTTCAACTTCAAAGGACGTAATGGCTACAAGGTATGGTGTTCCTTTAAATACTTTCTGCTTTTCTCCTTGGAACCTGTGAGCAGCAGAGAGACTTCTAGCAAAATATTCGGATCTACCATATAGAATGGAAACAGTCACCAGAATGAAGTGAAAGATGTTTCATGCTAATAATTATTGGGTGGGCAGAATTGTTGGAAAGAGCCAGGCTCTAAGGTCTTCTTCTATCTGTTTTAATTAGCCTTGAATTGAGTTTTGACTATTAAGCATTTACTCGGAAAAGGAAGGAAAGGGGTGGGCTGGGAACAGATTTGCTGTCAGAGCTGTGTGGGAAGTTCTCGTGCCACTGCATGTGACAAGAGAGTTACTGAGGAGGAGTCTGATTTCGCAGAGAAGAAAAATTTTTTATGATTTTGTTTTACAGATTATTTTTTAAGTTAATTTCCTACACTTACCTGAAGCTCTTTCTGTGAATCCCGACAGTACTTAGCTTCACTTGTGTGTTCGTTTAACCTGCAGCCATACAGGTATGCCACACACAAGCCATATTCTTCATCGGATCCCCTGGTGTAGTCATTCTCTAAATGTAATACCATGCCTCATTCTAGCATAATGAAAGGAACTAACCAATTTGGTATGTATTGAGCTAACTTAGCTGTTTGACTACAACAAACAAATCTCTTCATTTCTTTAAATGTGAAATATTTTGGTAATGGTTCTCATTACAGTAATTCAAACAGTTCAAAGTAAATAATCCAGCCACAAAAAAAAATAAATGGTGAAAGTAAATTGTGAATTTCTTTCAGAATGCTGTCTAGCTATATCTTTCAAATAAGCAAACTCCCCTTTTCCAAGAATGCTTCAGCAACCATACGATTTCCTGTTGATTTTACAATTGCGTATGCTCAGTATGTCTGTAAAAACTCCTCTGCATTGGTCACATGTGTTTAATCATCTCCTTAACTTTTGTTCTGGAAACATTAAGAAGTGATTTTAAGAACAGTAATAACTCTTTAAAAAGTAATTTAACAGCTGTCTTTGCTGAGAGCAAGCTCTATGGGGTGGAATTGAGAAGATAATTGAATCATAAAGAAATTGTTTTGAAATGAGTAGAATTGTCTTAGTTTCTTAAATCACTATTAAATGGTATTTTTTTCCCTTGCTTGTAATAATTCATCTTTGAAAGCTATGCATGTTAAATGTAAGCCTGTAAATTATTGTGCTTTTACTAAGTCATATTATTTCTCATTGTAGCCTTTCTGGTGGGGGCTGGGAGGATGGGGTTAGCCTTGATGACATCCAGAGGTCCTTTTCAGTTTGAATTATTCTATGATTCTCTTTATGTAGTTATGAAAAAAAAAATCTTTTGAATACATATCCACTCCTTCCACAGGCTAAATAGAACATTCACTTCAAAATACAAACTTTAATAACTGGTTCAGTCCACTTTAATTTCACACACTTTTTGCTTTTTCAAGTTCCTCATAAGATGTTACAGTAGAAGGAGAAAGTGGGGCTAAAATCTGCTGAGGATGCCTTTGAGACGTATTGATTCTAATTTCTGTACCAAGAGCTCTTGTGTGAGGCACTAACACTCGTTTAGTCACTTCACTGGTCACTGCTCACTATATTCGCACATTGCCTAAAAAGTCCTGTCCCTCTGTGAATGATCGATTTCTGGGAGAAAGGCAAATCTCCTCTTCGATTTTAGTCCTGTATCAGATGCCATTTACTATAACTTCACAAATTTTTGACACTTAGCAAACATTGGATATGAAAGGAAAAATTTCTCAGTTACTCTCCCATCTTTTTTCAACCAGTTGTGAGTGAATTTCAGTAAAACGCTATTAAATTCAGCTACAGTATCTGAACTAAGCCATTGGAAATGTCTCCAGTTTCAAATTCATTTTTTGACCTTTAGTTAAAGGTCATCGTTAAAAGACAATTAGTTTTGGCTTGTCCCTGAGGTAGCAATGAAGCTTTTTGGCTATCCATAGCAGACTGGAATAAAATAATCTTTTTAAAATACACTGCTGAAGTATATACTGAATTGTTATAAGTTTTAAAGGAACCCCAAAATTCTCCACAAGGCAGAAACATATTTTTTCTCCTTAGCTCTTATTTATTGACAAATTCTGCGGCATAGAAGTAATATTATTTCTAAACACTTAGAAATAAAAGAGAAAACTGACAGCAAGAATTTTTCAAAATAACAAGTCAAAATAAACTGAGGTTCCTCACTCAGGTTGTAGCAGTCATTATGGAGAACAGAAAAGAAGCGGTCATTTATAACTTGGCCATGAGAATACTATTTGACAGTGTGTCACAGCAGATAGTACTGCCTTCAACCTGAAGTACTGTTTGGAGTAAAACGGTTGTGGAATGGGGACAAAGCTGGTTTGAAATCCGACTTTTAAAGTGATTACCAGTGGTTCACTGGTAAATAGAAAGCTAAACCAAACTGTCTTCTTAAGGAAATCTCTACCAAAGCTCCACTATGACTTCCCAGAATTCCTAAATTTCTTGGAGGAAGGATGAAATAAAGAGAAAGCTTTGATAGGAGCCTTACTACGGTTGAAGATCACGCCAAGCTGGGAAGAGCTGCAAGTATGTTGGAGTATAGGATCAGAACCGATATTAAATTATTAAACTATTATTATTATTACTACAAATATTAAAACAGTAAATCCATTTTCACCAGGAATGTTTTCACCTGTTTTCTTTTCTGGAAATGACCATTTGTATCGAAAAATTAAGCAGACATCATTTTAGTGAGTATCTGTTACAAACTTTAGAGGACAAGATGAATGTGTAGTGTAATGGCTCCCCCCAAAAAGTGCTCAGCAGAAGGAAACATGACAGCACATGTCCTTGATCTGTGCCACATTAGCTAACCAAAAAAATGGCACCATATGTGCAAGAAACTGGGGTCAGGCACTGCACACCAATTTATTAATTTCCACCTGTTTAGTGTCTTCTGGGATACTGCGATAATTAGAGGGGTATATTTTCCTTGTAGTACCTTTATTTCACACTGGAATGTGAGCTAAGGCTGTTATCTGTTACTGGAAATAAAAATAGAACTCCAGGAAAAACCCTTATATAGGGGATAATATCCAAAATAGTCGAGTGTGTATATGTATATGTCAGAGACAGTAAGGGAAATGATCTGTTAGTTATTTCCATATGGCTGAAAAAAAAAGAAAAAGACAGATGAGTTTTCATGTCTTAAGATGAACTATCAAAATAACTGATCATAAGTAGTCACTACAGAAAATGCATTGCCTCAATTAAGAGGATACTCCTCCCAAATATCTATTTCCGTGTACCTCAGTACCGATTGCTTGGATTATGACATCAAAAGGTTTTAGTAAAATTAATTAGAAATGTATTTTGTCTCGTTTGGGAAAGAGAAAGCATGTATCCTTAGCAAAACTAGCGCTTGTCAACCAGACTGATTTTGTCAGCAATTTTTCAGCCATATAGTTAGAAAAAATGCATTAGAGAAAGATGATGAATGGGTGCTCCATTCATTATTGAAACCCAACTGCCTTTGGGCAACAAGGAGAAGAGGTGCACACGCACTTTCCCAGCACACGTGGTCTGCAACAGTATACTCAGAGAATCAGAGTATATCTTCCAGCAAGAGTGCGTAAATCGCTGTGGCAACGTAGCATAACATTAATAAACACTAGGCACAGTGCTCATATTGAAAGGTCAATACAGTCGTGCCTGTGAGTCCAAACTTTGTCAGGAAGGTGATCAAGGGAATTCGATATCGTGGGTTCTTCTTATCAGGAGGTATCAGTGCTTTTTCAGTTCGTGTGTGCACAAGTGTGTCTTCATGTGTTGCACACAAGAGCAAAGTTTTTGTTGACCATTAAAATCTAGCAGTCAAATCCTTTGTTTTTTTGCTGATGTCTCTGGACCACTGCCCAATCACCTTCTTTGAAAGAAATAGCTCTGCTTCAAGGTCTCCCTGATGGAGGAACCTGAACCTCAAAAGATTCCAGATAGTTAGAGATCAGAGATGAGCAACACCTAGCTACAGTGCGCAAAGCCCCACAGCCATGCCTTCAGAACCAGAAGCAATTCACAGTTTACTGAGCACACATTGGTTTAGAGCTCCCTTAAGTTAGTTGCTTTAAGCCAAACCTCAGATCTCGGAAGGTTTTTGCTGTTCATTTGCTTGGCCATATTCTGTGGCTTTAGCTTTCTGACCCTCCCAGTAATACCATCATATCTTGTAGTGGGAAATACAGTGTATAAGTAAACAAAATAACTTCCATAAGGGTCTTACAGCAGGTCAAGGCCTGTCATTTTAGCTCTCTAGAAGACTGTTTGATACCTTTTGAGTATGTTCCCTTGGTAACACTGGATAAGAAGGTCCCCAGGCACACTGGGAGGCCTTACTTGACCTTGTGCCAATATCCAGTCTATTTATCTGTTATGCAGCTAGCGTTTACTGCTTGGTCACATCTTAACTGGCTACTGTCACTACAAAACTGAATTTTGATCACTTCAGTTCTTGCTTTGTCTGTCATTCGTCATGCGATGGCATTCAGGAACAAGCCTGCAGGTCAGAAGTGGTTCTTTAGGCACTGTTTATTTTGGGTACGTGAGTATCAAAAACCATTGAAGAAAGCAGAAACAAGTGTACTGATGATAGGATGATAGGATATGCAAAATGGAACTGTTGTTTGGAACTTCCTATTTACCCATCCTGCTCAGTAAACCAGTCTTGTTTCACCAAAGCCCAGGACACTGTGTCTGTGTCACTGGAAGCGTCATGTCCTGAGGTTTCTAGAGAGACATCTCTAGTTTTTCTGAAAAAACTGAGAATATTGTTTTCCTGTTTCCGAAGCTTTTTGGTAGGAAGTGTTAAGCTGCTAGTAGAAATTGGTTTCATAGTCTGCTCAAGATTGAGGTGTTGGCCTGATTTTCTGTCCTTTTTGGCTATTTTCAACCTCCAAGTGAAATGTAGCTTAGAGTCCAGATCATAATGGGTAGAGGTGAACTCGTTGGGTTAGAGACAGCCACTCTGAAGCTATGATTCCTTTTATGGGATAAAAAGGCAAATTTGTATGAGATTGTCTTTGGTGTCCTCAGGTACAAATGTGACAGAGCGTACGGCTGCAGCAATGGTGCCGTTCATCATGCAGTGGCTTTAATGGTGTAAGGAGATGGACTCCGGGACCTGCATAGGCTTGATTTTTCAGGTGTGTTAATGACTAGCAGATCCCATTGATTACAATCAATTGTGACTATTTGGAACTATTTTGGACTATTTAGAAGAGAAAAATGAGGCCCAAAATGATTTAAAAGGATTATTTCAAAGGTGTAAGATGAGGCTTTGTTCTAAAGAGAGGAAGATCTATCCAGCAACTAGAGAGAGAACAGGTATAGGTATAAGGCTGCTGCTCTTTATATTTTTTCACTATTTCATTTCTACCCAAGCGATTAGCATATTGATTTGTGTGTGACCTGTGCTGGATGCTATAGGGGAAGAGAATGATGATTTACTTAAATGATTTCTGTTGGTACCTATTTAAGAAATTTCAACTATGTTAAGGTGTCTTTAATGGTCTATTTTATTTCCTTGAAAGAAAAATTTAATTATAGAGAAACTCACAGTCATGAATCACTTATATACTTATTTGAATGTAACAATACTTTCTAAGATATACACATTCCAAAAACATTTCTAAAAGCTGCAAATTTAAACAGCTCAGAAGAAGAACTTGAACTCAAATGAATATGAAGGCACAAAACTTCAGGTCTGTGTAGAAAGTTTATATATAGCTGGAGAAAATGTCATCACATCTTATTTTAGAAGACAGTGCCTGATTACCTTCCAAACTGAATTCATTATGCTTTTTTAACCTCCTTCTTCACCTGATATAGAATTCTGTTTTGATTATTCAGTGTTCCTTATTTTTCTTCACCTAAATTGACGTTCTCTCTAACATATGCCTAAAATTAGTATTTTTTTCAAGAAATCTGTACTGTCATTCAAAACAAGTTATAGTAAGAGTATGCTTCTTACCCATTACAAACTAGTACACCAGTTAACATACAGAACTGCCACTTTCCCACCTCACTGATTTTATTCTGTAATGATTGTGTGCAGCCCACACTGACTGCCAGCCCTGTTCTCACAATGACATTTAGGAATGCATTTTTTTTCCTGTTCAGTCTGCAGATGTTCCCTCTACCAGATGTACAACTTGAAAAATAATAACTGCTAAAAATACACGAGCTGTCAGCTTTGTTTTATTGAGAGAAACTTTAACTTCAGGTAAAATAGATTTGTATTTAAATAGAATGTAAGAAATCTAAATTATTCACAAAGAGTGATAACAATCTCATCATATGGTGCCAATCATCACGTTATAAATGCATCATTTGAGTCCAGGGTAGGGTAAAGGTGGGATAAAAGTCTTGCTGTATGAACTAATAATACTGACATCAATTTGGAAAAGAAATCATAAAAAAGTGAAAGGCATGCTTAATCAAATAGCTGGTACTAATATTTCCTTCTATGTATTGACATCTTAAAAATAGCTCTTCCTTTGTGCTTACACCTTTAAGGTCTCACAGCTGTAATGTTTTTCCACCTGACCTTGCAGAAAGTATTTGTTCCTTAGTATACTAAACAAGCTGTGAAAGTAACATGATTTCAAATAAACTTTAAAAAAATAACAAGTAATGATGCTTCCTTTCCACTTAGTTCAAGGTTAATTATAGTTGTCAAGAAGGGAGTAAAAAAAAAAAAGCAGTGACAAATTTGACAGACCGATGGCAACCACACAGCCTGTGCACCTCCAGCAGTTCCCATTTGTCAAAGTTGCACCCATTGATAAAGTCAGAATGGGGACAATGTTTCAGAAGGCTCATTTTTTCATTGCACTTAAACATAATAAATCAAGACAAAGGAAAAATAATATGCTGCACACTGTAACAGAGGAAATTTGCCAAACTGGCTGGTTTTATTTTTATGGAATAGTTATGAAATGATGTATCTTAAGCAAAGATCAAAATTTCATGACAATGTTCCTGTTCATCTTTTGAACGTGAATGTGTTCCTATACATTTGCGTGTGGGTGTGCACATACATAAAGCGGGACTAATGCAGGACGGAACTCTGGTTAAAAACAAAGACAGGTTTAGAGAATAACCTGGACAGAAGTATGGCTTTCTAAGTGCAGACTTTAAAACTCCTACCTCTCTGCAGATTCCTGGGAATTTTCTTCTGTGATCATCTGCGACTCCTGGGTGGTTTTACTTGAATCTTCTTCCACGCAGTTTTCCTCTGTGCTTTTTTTGGGAATATCCTCATTTGATCGAAGGTGTTCTATCAGATTTTGTCGGTGCCAGGTTTGAATAGATCGGTGGTGCGCTGGGGTTGGACCTGGCACAGGTGCCAGTATATTGTGGTGGACAGGACTGCTGTTTTTCTTCAGCCCATTTCTTTCCCGAGAGTGGTTCTTCAACCTTGTCTGAACCGGTGTCCCCCTGTGCTCATATCCTTCCTGCGGATGGCAGCCCCCCGTGCCTGCGGAGCCTTGCGAGGGGTGACTGAACCATCTCCAGCGGAGCCTCAGGATCTGCTTCACATCAAACTCTTTCTTTCCAGATACTGACATTTTTTCCAGGGGTAAAAAAAAAAAAAAGACAAAAGCCTCTTCTTTTAGAAAGGAAATGGATTCTTTGTTATCTCTTGTGTTTCAACTCCTCTTCTTAAGAAAAGACAACAAAAGAACAAATACCGGTAGCTCTCTCCCTCTCTCTTCTGATTAATATACTGCAGGCTCTCCCAGCCGATGCTAAGCTGCTGCTAACTGTATAGGTGGGAATCCATACTGACAGGATGATGAGGTCAGACCTTAAACAAGTAAATCAGCTTAGCACAGGAAAGCAGCAACCATAACACTACCCAGCTGCTAGGCTTACACACTCCCAGCACTGGAGCACGGCTCTAATATATATCCCAGCCTCACATGATCCTAAGGGATCCTGAGCTGCAACTTAAGATGCAGGAAAGCACATACAAATAAAGTGATGAGACCTTCCATCCCACAAGGTTTGCCATCAAGCCTGCGAATAAGCAATACTGCATTCCACAGAAGATTTATAGAGAATCCTTTTCTAGTCTCCTCAGTGCAGATTTTTGGTAACGATTCACTATGAAACTCTGCTGCAGCTCATGTGTTTCCTTAAGGGGTTTGCATTGGTTTCTCTCGCTGTGTAAAATCCCTACAAATGGCCTCGGTGCCGTAGCGCTTACCTAAAGGAAAGAGGCAGCACTTGAATACAGGGTGCAGAACTGTATGTCTTTTCTCCCCTACAGATAGATTTCTCGATAGAATTACAGGGGTATGAGAACAGAGGGAGGGAGCTCATGAAAACCAGAGATGTGCTCCCTGAATGACTGTATCTGTGGAAAACACTGTTTCCTGGCTGAGTGCCTGTGTAAACACCCCTTGCCATCCTGCTCTTAATTTCTCACGGATGGTGAAACGAGTGGGATTTTTTTTTTTAGAAAACACCTTTCTTTTGGTAATGCACATTGCAACATGTTTTCAGCAGATTTAATAGATGATCTCTATTCCCGTCCTTTCTTTAACACGCAGGGCTGTGAGAACTGTTCCCTTTGTGTTTTGAAATAATATACACGGAATATCTTCACATGCAAATTGATTTTTTTTTAATGGACTGTTGCTTTTTTTTTCTTATGTTATATTCTCCTCAGTTTGCTACTGGTGATCTATACAACTGTAAGCAATGTGCAGAAATTAAAAAAGCTGTAGCAGAGAGCCAGTAAAACAGGACTCACAAGTAAGCGAGAGTACTCCTCTCCAACACATCTTCTTACATCTCTTCTTCAGACCTTCCCATGTTGCCTTCCTTTTCCTCTGTCTGTTTTTTTTCTTCTTTTTCTTCTAAACTATACTCATGGGATGTTGACTCTTCAAACACTAAAACCTGCTTTCTTTTCCTTTTTGGCTGCATATAATGCAAAGAGAGAAATGTGAAGCAGACTTTTGAAAAGAAAAAAGCAAAATGAGGGCATAGGACTATGGAATCCTCAGCCTTTGTGCTGGATTGTCAAGCTCCTGTCCTATCCACGGTATCCAAGGAAATGCTGTGCAGTGTCATGGACGGGATGCATGTGAGATAAATCACAGGGCAAGTGAAGAACAGTAAAATAATTGAAAGATACTACACTATTTAGGTACAGAGAGGGAAAGAAAAGACTTTGAAAGAAAACCTATGAGAAAGAGGTGGCCATCAAAGGCAGAAAGGAAGAAGTTGAGGAAAGATACTGGACAGACCTAGCCACAGCATCTTTGTTGCTATGTAGAACATTGAGGCTGAGCTGTTGCAACACTATGTCCATTAACACAGGATTTTGATAGTAGGTAAATGTCCATGACTGACAGAACAAAAAAAAATTGGTTGCAGATAAGAATCCTTTCTTATGTGAAAAAAATAACCAGTTTGTGGGCACTAAAATACAAGCCCTAGCAAGCCCCACTGCAGGGCTTTGGCTAATTGCTCCCAGCGCTGACCCGGTGCTCTGCCCCGGGTGACTGGTCTCGCAGCAGTGTCAGAGCTGCCTCAGTGCACAGTCACAACTGAACGCCCAGGGGCTGGCTCTCAGCAGCTCTGATGGGCTCTGCTCTGCTGCTGTTCCTCCCAGCACTGGGATTTACTGCCACATCCTCACATCTGGGCACCCCAAAGCAGCCCAGCTCCCCGATAAAAGTGACACTTTAACAATGTTTCATTAGAACAAACTGCGTTCCTGTGTGATACGTGTTGGGCAATGACATGAAAGAAGAATTTCTGTGTTAGAATATCCAACTGTAAGCATTCTTAAAGGCACATATTTTTTAAAGACTTCATGTTATGTGTTATAGGAAGGGATAGAAACTAGAAAACTTGTTCAACTTCTAAGAAGTTATATTAAGTAGAAGGTATACAAAGGCCTGCGTGTGACTTTAACAGGGGTTTCAGTTTATTCTTGTTGAGAACACAAGATAATAAAGGAGCTGCTCCCAAACTACAGGGATTTTAAAGAATTTATAGGAAGTGAATGGATAAATGAAAATGCTGGTGAGTAAGAGAGCCTATTATCTGTCCAGAAGTCAGTGTAAGATGTTTTATCACTTTAATTATGACCTTTTATAACAATCTGAAATTTTCTGGAGACACAAGGTTTTCAGGTATTTTTTCTTTCATTACAACTATACAATATTTAATTTAATGTTTCTTAACTTTTCAATTTCAGCCCACATGCCTATGGATATTCTTCTTTTCAAATTTGTAAAAGTAATGAGACTTGGTGTTACCTACGTGTGTTCCTCAGGATCGCCTACACAGCAGTCTGAGGTCTATTTTAAGAATCCGTACAAAGTTAATAAAATAATTTATGATTAAGTCTTGTAGAGGTGGACAGAGAACACGGTTTCTCGCTACTATCTTAATCAGATCTCTGAGCTATCTCAGCAGCTCTGTCAGTTCCACTTAGCAACAGCTCTGACACATTTAATCCATATATTTTCACCATCTCACAAAGCTTCTGTTGGTTTCCTTTCCTTAAATCCCTTTTGCAGATGTCATCCTTTACTCCAAGATATCAACAAAAGAATATTCCTTGAATTTTGCTTGAGAGTGTGCAAACAGTACTTCTGTTTGTGAATTATCCTTTTTCCTACTAACTCAGCACATGTTTTGGCAGATGTAAAGTGTGTCTAGCTAAAATAAAATAGTAAAACCGGACATTTGCTGAAGAGACTGTCTTGCTCAGAAAGTCAGCCTGAGTCAGCACAGCACATGTTTTAGGTAGGGCATAAGAAGATTATTTTTTTCCCACAGCTTGTTACCATCCTGGCTAAAATCTCAATGCTCTGTACCAGGACAGTTGAAATGATTTGATAACCCAAAACTTCAGGCCTGAAATGATTAGAAGCAGGTATGTGGCATAAAGTTGCATCATGTTTATACATATATATGCCTCATAATATCTGTTTTTAATAATTTAGATCTATCTTCTGCTGAGAACACTGAGTTCCCTTGAAACTGAATACAATGTGAGTGTTTACTTCTCGATGATTTCTTTATAAATCTCTAACGTATTCTTAGGCATTTTCTCTGACTGGGTCCAAACTTCTCAATGTGCAAAGATAAAAGATTTTTCTGTTATTACTATTCCTAATTTAATATGTTTGGTCTCATTTGGATAAATATCGACCATATAACATTTCTTCCCCCTCGCAGCTGGAAATCTCCAAAGAACAGGATTTTCTATGGCTGCAGCAGGTCTATCCACGGCCACCCAGAGTGTCAGGCAGCTGGAGCATACGATGGATGAGAAACAGGCACATGTTGGCACATGGGAAAATCTGGGTAGGTGTAAGAAAAACTTTCTCCCCATGCGGGTTATCAAGCAGGTGGGAAGAGACTGCCAGAATATATTGTATACTATATGGTGCTTGCATTTGGGGAAAACATCATAATAAGATCTATGTATGTACAGATCGTGGAAAAATAAATGAAATCCTATGGAAAAAACACTATTCTACAGGGCCTTCACAGTTTGTGTACTCAGTCTGTGTAATTACACTGCATATGAGGCCAGATAAAGAAAACAAGAAGTTGAATATTTTTATTACATTGTTTTGAAAATAGTGCTTCAAGAGAACTCCCATTAGTCTATCTTTTGTCAAAGAGATGTTCCAGGAAACAGCTGCATAGCACAGCACCAGCGTTAACAGAAGGCAAAGTTAAATGGAAAGGAACATGACAAAACAAAAAACAAGTAGCTATATTTAATATCTGCAGGAAAGTTCAACATTCTTTTAAAAGAAAACTTTGAATCCCAGCAAATGCAAACCAGTTTAAGACAATCAGTTACTTTTGGTGCTTCCTACTGAAGGAGTCAGCAGAGATGATCCACTTCAGGGAAAGTGTTGACACATTTAAAAGCAATTGCTTCCTCAAATAACTGGAAACTGTACTACAGATTGGAACCCACCTACAAAGCTGTAGGCTAAAATTGGAAGAAATCACAGCATTTCTACAAGATCCACGGAAAAGGAGGTGAGAAGTAAGTCTGGTATAAGTCTGATTAAGAACTTGCTAAACAGGAAGAACATTGTCACCCTCAAGATGAAACCAGATTAGAGTGAAATAAAAAATAGCAAATATCCACTTCACAGCAAACTGGGAAGGATCTCCCATGAACAACGACTTGAAAGCGATGACACTGGTGCAGCAAAAGTAAGCTCAAACACATGCCTTGAAAAGAAACTCCTCTCACATATCAAGAACAAGATATAAAAAAACAGAAAAAAATGTGAATAGATGCAAAGAAGTATAAAAATATTTCATACTGATTTTTATTACAATATGTAAAATTTGAGAAGTTTTTCTTGATTTTTGAAACTGTTGTACTCAAGAAAAGCCAATTGTTGCATTAATTATTTCATTACCTACTGGTAAAATCAAGGACTACAATACAACATTGTAAACCAGAAGAGGTAGAAACACTTAATAATAATTATTAATTAACTGAGAGTGTGGAATTTATCCTTTTATGAACTTGTTCTTCTGCTGTATACAAAAGTATGAAATCAGTTGACCAAGCTAACAAGTCTTTTCAACCCACCAAAATATACCTGTTATTTGCTGTCAGACGAGAGAGAAGATAGTTGCCAACAGATTTGAATAATGAAGAAAGGTGGCAAAGGGTTAAGACCAGGATTTTCCAAAATTATTAATTTATTCTGGATGCCTTATTTGAGAGATCTGAGAAACAGAAACATAGCCCTTTCCAAAGCACGGCTATTGAAGTGGTATTGTGTTAAAGTTAAATGTAATGTCCAGTTTAGAAGATCTTGTCCAACTTTTGTCTTTTTCCTTACGGTTTACTATGGACCAGATGACCTGCGGAGGTGCCTTCCAACTTCAGCCATTTTGCGATTGTGCAATTCTTACCCTGTCCAACATGAACAAGGAAAATGGAACCGTAAACATGCTCCCAGTTTGCAGCATCCACCTTCTCAGTCTGCAGGTATGTGACAGAGCCCTTCTGCAAACTCACTTCCCTTCTGCTGAAGCATTTTTCCAAGTGGGTTACACAAGCCACTTTTCTCTTCAAATAACTTTAAATAGCCTCAAGATGCAAAAAATCCTTATGAAATTTCCAAGGTGAAATTCCAAGCTTAATATTGATTTTCTTTTGAGGGATAAAATTGCATTTCTAGGAAGTGTTTTGTTCTGCCTCTCTCAGAAACAGGTCTTCTACTATATGACTTCATAAAAATTCCTATTGCTCTGTTTTCGATTTTTACTAATGAAGTATGAGCAAAACTTTGTAGTCTGAATTTAATTATTTAAGCCTATTGTTTATCTGGCTGATTAGGTCTTTGCTTTTGAGTTCTGCCAGGTATTTAAACTTAAATTACTTTATTGATCTTTGTTGAAGGGAAATATGACTTAGACCTATCTATGACCTAAAATTGGAAAAACTATTCAGAACATAAACATTCTCTCCTACGCAAAATCAAAACAATTGAATACAGAACTAATAATTGCATTTGTTATAGAAAAATCTTAAACTTTATTTCAAGAAAGAAAGAGAAGACATGAGAGGATATTTTTTTACAAGCATCTTCCCGCTGCCAACAATTATGGTCATAAACCAACTGAGGACACAGTATAAAAAGACATTATGACATATATCCTGTTGCTAATCAATAGGAAACTTGGATATAAACATGACAGGCACCATTTATGGCTTTCAGATCAACTGCATATTAATCAATCTGCCACTTCATGGACAGTCATTATAAACTGTATAGGTTAATGGTCACAATGTCACTGTGTTCTAAGCAAGCTCCTAAATTAGAAAAGAATAGGATGTTGACAATCAAGCTTCATTATTATTAGCATAAAGCTGTTACAAGTCACTGTGTGATAAACTATGATGTAACCTTGTAGCTACTGCAAATAACATAAGGATAATCTCTCGAGGAACTGAGGACATAGGAAAAGCCATCATCAGTAATCCAAGGTCAGTTCAGGTGTGACACAGTGGCATAGTGTCTCTTCTTTTTGGTCACAGTGTTCAATAAAATTATTTTATATTATTCTAATATAATCAATATGTGTAGAAGATAATAAATATATCACATGCAGTATTCTAATTCCTTTGTCCCAAAAGATTCCAAGCCAGTAGCTTTATTCATGCAAACCTCTGACTAGTTACTGCCTGTTTCAGCATAACTGCTAGCATTAGTAATGGGCTGCCTCCTGTGAGAACTCAGTGTCTTCAAAGTTCATCTCTTTAAGCTACAACAGTTCTTTCTGAAACTTAGTATTTCTTACTACAAACATCACCACAAGTTTGACCTGCTTAATGTAGTTTGTGTAAAATATCTTGTTGCCTTTATAGACCTCTAAAATAAAGCAAATCAAAACAAACCCCCTGCTCCTTAGTAGGTAATAAGAACCCATAAAAGAAATGTGTTGACATCATTAAACTCGCCATATAACATGCTACATCTTTGTCATGTGAGAGGCACCAAGCTTTTCTTTTCAGTTTAACTGATTTAATGTTTTATATCTTGGTTTCTGGAAACTGCACACAGTGCTTGGAAAAATGTCTTGTGTTTTAGAAATGCAAGAGGCATCCCTTTTCCCCTGTTAACTCCAAGTAGCACACAAATGTCACAACTCCTAGAAAGAAGTGCAAAGATGAATCCTAATGTACCTATTGTTGGGTGCTTTTTTTTATTTGGAGCTTTGTTTGTTTGCTTATTCTTGAAGTATCCTACTAGTTCAAGTACCCCAGAACAAATTATTTTCATTCTTCTCTCGCTGACCCTTAATTATGTTCTGTACAAGTATTTTCTATAGAGTTTAAAGTAAGGTAAGCCTTTCTATTGTAAGAAAACACATCTGAGGAGGTCATTGGCAAAATGCATACATGATTGAACTTGTTAGTCCCATATTGCAATAACCTTGAACACTAGGTATGCAGCTAGAATGCAAATATCGTTTGTCTCCATTACTGCTCATGTAAAATGTTGTTTCTCAGAAAAAATACTAACCGAGCAATTGGAAATTTAGCTGTATAGTGTGAAATGCAAACTACTGCACATTTTAATTCCATTTTACTGAGAGAGGACATTCTCAGTTACAAAAGCAGTTATCAGAAACTGAAGTAGATGCAAGTACATCTGCATTATTAGGTGCCATCAACTTAACTCTGTGCTGCTTCCTATGTGAATTGTGATATTTCTTTTTATTTTACTAATCATGTGAATCAAAAGGGAAAACAATTACCTACACATGATTGTGAAAATGTGGTGTTGAGAGCTATGAAGATATTCTAAACAGCACTAGTTACAGTATTCATGTAAATCTATATTATACTGTGTGACAGAAAAGCATATCCTTGCCTTTTCCTGACAGAGTGTCCTAGAATAATTCTGGTTGGAAGAGACCTCAGCAGCTTTCTAGCCCAACCTCCTGATCAACATAGGGCCAGGTATGAGGTCAGAGCAGGTTACTTGAGGTTTACCTACTTTCATCTTGAAAACTGCTAGGACAGACACATCAGGACACTTCTGGGAAATCTGTTCCAATGCTTGACTGTCCTAATAGTAAAAAAGTCTTTCTTATAATTGGTCCGAACCTCCCTTGTTTTAATTTATGCCCACTGCTTGATGCCCACTGGCTCTGATTAGATCTCCTCCTACCATGCTCTGTGAAGAGCCTAGCTCAGTCTTCTCAAAGACCTTTCTGTGGGCACTGGGAGGCTGCTGAAATGGTCTCTTCTCCAGGCTGAACAAGCTCTGTTCCCTCAGCCTTTACTCTTCGGGCAAGTGCTTCAAGGTCCAAACCCCTCAGTGACCCTCTGCAGAACTCACTGCAGTTTATCAGTGTCTTGTGCTGTTGGGGCGGAGGTGTGTAAACTTGGCAGTATTCCATATGTGGTTCAGTGAATGCTGAGTAAAAGATGACTACTACTTACCTAGCAGGTAGTAGAATGGTAGATGCAATTTGCATTTGTTACATGTCACAACTGTACCAAAGCAAGCATTGATTCTTAGCTTATGGTGACATATATTCCATAACTGTAAAAGGATCACGATGGTTATGTTGATGTAGAAAATACTTAAATTTTCTGCTTATTCACTGATAATAACAACATTTATTTATCCACCAACTATTATCATTGGATATTAAAGAGTAGGGAAAGGATCTGGCATAACCTCAACAAAATCTAGTATTCAGATTTGACACTTGTCAGTATAGGTCTGTATCATGTGCTATCTCAAAGCCTTACAGAATAAGGACTTATGCCCAAGGTCAGTCTTCTCTGGTAAGCTTTGGAATGTGACTCTTGTTCATTTCTCTTAAAAAGTAGTAAATGCTGCCTTTAATTTCAGGAGAGGGAGGCCCTTGAGGCAGTTGTATTTCTGTGCAATAAAATGTATTTAGTTTTTAATCCCACAGATATCTCCTGAGGTTTATGTCTTCTGAGGCTCATGAAAGGTGTCGTGTATGTCAATAAAAAAAATCCTTAGAACGTGTGGCCTTGCATCTCCTAAGAATCATTGACATCAGAGGTTACAAAGCTCTTCGATTATTCATGGCAAATGACCTCCCTTGGGGCAGGAGTTTGAGAGGTTTGAAGCGGTCACTTCAGCCTTTCTCCTAAAGGACTTCTCTGACTTCCAGTACACATTGATTCGAACACAGACACATACACAAGTTCATACAAGCTGGCTCGTTTTATCCACAAGTGTGGAAACAGGCATTCTGGTGCACCATCTGGTTTACCTTTAGATTAACACGGGGAAGCATGCATCCCCCGCAAGTAAGTTTGAGGCTGTTACTGTTGGGTTTTTGTAGCATAATAATCCATCAACCTTTTTTCTGCCTTCAGTTTCGCTCCTAGTTGTTGACTGTTTTCCCACCAATTTTCCCAAATGTTTGATCTCTCCTTTGTGATGACATAAGAATGCAAGGGACAGAATACTTTTAAAATCATATAAGTATCACGGTCAAAGCTCATCTGAAAAAGTTCTGTAAACCAATACCCTTGTCAGCAAATTGTCTCCCAGTATCCCAACACCGTCCTTTTGGTTGTGTCACCTGTAAAAGCACACAGTAACTCAATTTTTTACTTTGACAAAAAAGCCATACAGATCCGCAGCACAATATTATTATCTTTCAGCCTGGCTCTAGCTGTTGTCAGCTGCCAAGACACCTTGAGGCTGCACTTCTACTCTGTGTTGCTAGCCCAGAATATGAAAACACAAACCCACATTTAAACCATTCAAATTCTATCCTTTTCATGCAAAAAAAACTTTGGTTGTGTCATGTTTGCAATTTTTAGAATAGACAAGCTCAGCATCTGTATTTTGGTGTGCAAGAAATTTTTAGTAAGTATTTTCATATTTTCTGGGGAAAAAAATAGATGTACAAGTACTGCATGATAATATGAAAACTGGAGAACTGATCATAAAATATTTTTTGTTTTATCTTCATATATGTTTATTAATAATACAAAAGGTACTAAACAACATAGCGATCAAATTTGCAAGTTATAGCAAATTTCAGGGAGAGAGGAATAACACAAAACCTCGAGAAAGGACAGATTTATGAATATAACATACAATATTCTGAGGCAAACCTACTAATGACAGATTCCCAAAGGAAGAGAGAAATACAGCCTGCAGGAAGAGAAACAGAACAGAACACAACACACTAAATCTGATAATTTAGCATAAAATGTCTGAAAAATGCAGTTACGGACTAGGACAAGGGTATGATGGATAATAGCAGCTCTTGGTTTAGTTCAGATTATGCTGTCTTAATCTTCTTCAAAACTTCATCAATAGTCTTATTTGATCCAGTTTGAGTGAGATGCAGATAGTCTACCCTGCATGTCTGGAAGACAGGGACTCTACAGTACTGTATTGGTCAGCAGGAATTTCTGGTGCTTTCTTGACAACGTCAGGTAGCACCATTTCCTGACAGGTCCATTGATGAACTGTAGAAATAGATGCAGAAGAGAAATACCCATCACTGATGGGTATCCTGATGAGATTTGGGAATGGAATGTAACCTTTTTCTCTTTGATTAAGGAAAATACTTGCAGCTGCATACATTAACTGTAGAAATTTTTGAGATAGCAAAGAGAACGCTATTGTAATAAATTAAATCATATTGCAAATACACTACTAGTGAGCTGCTCTAGAAGAAATTACGTGTATCAAGACTCCTGAAATTAAACTTCTTCTGAAATAAACTGGTGATATCTAACTAATACAGTTTAGCATATGTCACAAACAAGAGGGATGCTTGTGGTTGATTCTGTCAATTTAAAAGGATGTTTAACATCAGGGCCTATAAGGTACTTTGCTTTAGAACACATTTAAAGGTGCTTGATACAGCTGGAGTGACCATGTTTGGCTTTTGGTTTACTGAGTTTCCTAGATTAAGTTACCAATTATACCTCTTGCTGGTGAGTAGCTGGTGGCTTTACACTTTCTTGATAGTGAACATTTAGGAATACTAGATGCTATCACCATTTTACTGTAAAATACAATTGACTTTAAAGAACAAAGTCTGTAATTGTGGTGGTCTTAATGTGGAATTAATGATCACAGGAGAAAATATACCTATCAAATTCCGCTGCTTTAAAATACAAGATTCAGCTAACCACTGAAACATACAGAAAAGGCTTTGACTTGTGATTGCCTCTTAATCACTGTTAGTGGTTGATTATTTTTTCCAATGCTTTAGTTAATAATTTTATGTTTCATGTTAATGGAAGTGTTACGGAAGAAACCAGTGGGAAAAGAAAAGCTATTTGCCTCTCTTCACTTAATAACTCCTTCTTGCTGATCCATTTAGGTATTTTTTCCCTCTGAAATTGCTTTCTGTATGCTGGAACACAGCTCATTGTTTTTCTGCCCAACACAGTTTAATCATTCTGGCTTGCAGACCTCTCACTTACATAATAACAAGTACATGCCACAGAAGAGGCATTACTGTATTACTAGGACATATAGTCCTCTTGAAAATAACATATTTTGTTCTCTAAAGGAATCAATCCAGAAATTCTGAAAATCTGTTGTGTGATTCACATCATTTTTATATTAGGATCTTTAATCACATTCTTTTCACAGACTTGGTAGAGTCCAAGAAGCTTTAATAAAAAGGTGAAGATTACTCTGCCTGTTTTTTTACACCACTGTAAGAATTATTTTCTTTCTGCAACAAGCTGGAAAATTACACTTACTTTTTCACCTAAAGTGGAGAACTCTTTAACTTATGTATCTTATTTTTGTCAATATTTTGATTGACATTGAAGAAAACTTCTTACAGAACTGTTGTTATTCTTTTCAGTTGTCTTTTTAATGTCTAGGTTTTATATATAATTATATGCTTATAACACATTCATATGAAGCATTAAATGTTGAATAAACTTTGATACTTCTACCCTGTTTTGTTTTGTTTTTTAATTCCAGGACTACCAAGTAAGGCCTAGTGAAGCAAACTTTGTTTAAAAATCAAAATAAAATAGGCAGTTAATATTCAAATTTATAACCAGAGTGCATGGGTGGTTCCAAGATCTTCAGCATTTCTGGAAGTAAAGTTCAACTCATGTAAGTCTCAGTCTTACAATATTTTACATCTGAGAACGGAGAGAAATAAAGTCACTTGCACAGAGAGACTTGATTGTAAATGCATGCAGTCTATACTGGTTAACTTCTGTTAATGTATCTATTGCACTAACCAAAAGTTTTGTCCAAAAATCAAAAAAATAAGACCCTTTTTTTATAGCAAAGACTATTACTCTATCTTTTACATAACAAAAGCTGTCTGTTGAGTGCTCAACAATTGGATTTAATGTGTTGCATGTCACCTCGCCATTCTGAACATCCTTCTTTCTTTTGGAAATAAACGAGGTTTTTCCCCAAAGTAGCTTGCCAAGTAGTTCATTTCAGACAATACGCTATTTTAAGTACATAGTGCTTCTTGCCTTTTACTCCTACTGCTCGTACTGCTGTGTGGTGGTACAGTATCTGATGTTCTTTCCAGCTGCATGAACACACTTTATTGAAGCACTTAAAGATGTACAGCTGAGCTTTATACAGACAGCAATGACAGCAATTTCAGATAGTTAAAATTCCAATCTATTGATTTTTGCATGGATCTTTGGATTAATCAAATTAACTGAGGGTACTGAAGAATTCTAATTCGCTGATAACCTGTAATTCCTAAATATAGCTTTTATTTTGTGTACATTGCACACATTCTACAATTAATAGCATATTGTAAATGTCTGGACAATATTTGTCCTTTTCCTTTGGTAAAGAAAATGCAAAGCCAAACCACTGCCTCCCTGAGGCTGCATCCCTCAGTAAAATGGCACCTTCCTGGTAATTCCTGGCTCTCTTGGTTTGCTCAGCATCCAGCTTGCTCTCACCACACGTTTCTAGCTAGGCTGACTCTCCAGCATGACTCCAGTTGGCCCTTTTGGCTTTTATTTACATGTCTGAGTTTAACACAGTTCCCCCATACCCTCAGCGCTCTGAGGCCTTGCTGCTGGAGGCTGCCCGGCCCCCGCAGCTTGAGGCAGGGCTGGGAGGTGCTGTCTGCCAGAGGCCTTGGCTTCGTTTGTTCACAGTCTCAGTCTGTGTGAGACGGTCTGAGCAGCCCCTGCCTGTGCAGCTGGGCCTGTGGCGGCCCTGTGGGGACAGGCCCAAGCGGTGGCACACCCAGGAAAGGGGGGAGTTGTGTGGAGAGCCTGGCAGAAGTGACAGAAAGAGAAACCTGGTGGGGAGAGTGAGAAGGACAGTATAGATTTTTTTCAGTCCCTGAAATAAGGACAATAGTTGGAGCACAAAGCAGGGCAGGAGGGAACAGCAGCCCTGCAGAGGAGAAGGGACTCTTACAGGCTCCTGTCACACGTGTTCAGAGGCACACGGTTGGAAAGGGTTTTAAGCTCTTCGCCATTGAATGCATTCCCTGTTACGAGCCCAAATGCTGTAGGAACTCAGCAGCCCTGATAGTTTTTGCCCTTCATTGCAGCAGGTGTGTAACAGCCTCACTCCCCCGCCACAGGGGGCGAGGAAAGAGGCTTCTCCAGTCCTGCACAAACACTTGTCTATACCAAACATCGTGCATCACCAGCGTGGAGTTAACTCAGTAAAATAGATGCACAAATCGGATTTTGCAAGACAGAGAGCTAAACAGCCAGAGAGCTGCACCCTGAGCTGTACATGTTCCTAGAAGCTCCACGAAGGCCTTGCTGTAGGGGATTGCCTCCTGACAACCAAACTGCAAGCTCACTGCGTGTCTGTATTTAAGCAGGACAAAGAAGTATACGTTTAGCACAAATAGAGTATTTCAATCCTCAGCACGTGGGAACTAATAGTTTTACTTAGTGTTACTATATTTAAGAATAGATTTTACTTTGTGTCATGGTTTTATAGCTGTTTGGGGACATCATTCACCCAGAACTAACANATTTAGTACAAATAGAGTATTTCAGTTCTCAGCACACTGGAACTAATAGTTTTAGTTGGTGCTACTATATTTAAGAATAGGTTTTACTTTGTGTCATGGTTTTATAGCTGTTTGGGGACATCATTCACCCAGAACTAACAGGTGTGTCCTAGTCTGCAAATGTTAATCAGTGTTCATCAGCTGCTGCTGGGACTCAGCCCAGCCAGGTTTTGTTAATTAGCACATAACACCCATGGAGAGCCTTGCAGGGCAGGACACACGCCTCAGAAGGAGGTATGCGGGTTTGAATGGCAGGATTCAGAGACTTTTCAAACCATTGGCTATGGTTTGTGTGGCACCTCGAGCCATCTCCCTGCGAACGAGCTTTGCCTTGTGGGAACGAGACACGCGAGAAGTGCTACATGGGCCCCCCCCAGAGGGGCTGGGAGACACAGAGCTGAAGCTGCTTAAGCCCAAGGGTTAAAAATCACGCTTGGAAGAAAGAAATGAAAAGGAAATACCAGATTCTTTGTTGAAGCCTGTTTAAAATACTCTGACAGCAGTGCGAAATGATATAAAATGGATCAGAGCTGCAGTCTCAAAATTTAATGAGATACTCTGAAATGGGAAGATCTCTGGTACCTAGTCCAGGTCAGTGCAAAATTGTCCTTCCTTTATGTTCTCTCTAGCAAGCTGTGAAGTAATTGAAATAGATCATCCATTTCCCTGTAAAAGAGACAGCATTGAAGCCTTTTCTATCAACAGGCCAGCTTTCTTTAACTGCAAACTAAACTTTTTTTTTTTTTATGGTTGTCCTGTCATTCCTGTAAAGAATTCAGTGCTGAATTCCATAGCATGATTAACGCCTTTCCTTATTTTTTTTCTTTTTAGCTCACAGCAGTTTATTTTATTCTTTATTTTCTCTGTCTTCCTGATTTCCCTCAAAGCCAGTTCTGATATTTTTTTCCTTTGTTATTTACCCCCAGGCTAATGGAGATTTCCCACCTCTTCAGTTTAGCAGAGGAATATATACACACAACTATGTGGAAATTCCTGTGTTGTGTTATGTAATCCACACAGTTCCATTAATAGCCCAGCTAATGTAAATAGTTCCATTTTGAGTTTGAGACAGTCTATTGGATTGCATGTTTTTAAAGCAGACAAATGTAACAGAAAAACTTTTTTAAAATTTCCTTAGTCAGGAAATGATATGGTTCACCACCATAGTCATTAAGTTTGGTTCATTATTTTCAGTCCTGTCAAAAACCTATTAGGTTTCAGTGGGTTCTCCCCAACCCATAAATCTTTGCCAGACGTCTCTTATTTCTTAATTACGTGGCATGGACTGTCAGTTTGCAGATGTTGTACAGTAATTTAAACTGTCGGGGATACACAGTTTCGTGTGATTATTTGTGCTACTGAAGCTGTGCTACAAATAGCTGATGAAGTTGCCTCTTGGCTAAGTTTGCGGTACAGCTCTCGTTACTTATGGTTGCGAAAACATTTTTGGGCAGAGAGAAATAAGATTACCAACATCTATAGACTACATTTTGCTCTGTTTTATCAGCCATAAAAGTAAATGTAACAAAATACTTCCCATACTTCTTGGGTTTTTTTACTTTTTAAGTACTTGGAGTCATTTTCAATTTCTTGTAGAGGTACAAATCAGGTCTGTGAGTTTTTTTGGGTAGTGTAACTTCATTGCAAGGAGTTTTGGACAGAGGATATTTAATTTACTGGAAAATAATGCAATGGACCAGAACAGATCAGTGCAACTGTTAAGCTACTTACATTTTACCTTTAAAATAAGATACTCAAAGAATTTTACATATCTGTTCTTTGACCAGTGTATATTTGCCTAATACACTTTGTATTTCAGAAAAACTTGTTGCCAATAAATTAATCCAGCTGAATATCTCCCCTTACTAAAAGCGCATGTTCAGTCATTTTTTAGCCAAGTGGAAGCACATCATGCAAGCTTGTCAGCTGTGTGGGTACTTTCATAGGTGGCTGATGCCAATAGGAAACACAGTTCTGTAAACACCCTGGTTTAAAGTGGGTTTTAGCTGTGAGAGAACAGAAGCTGTAGTGGTTCTGAGATGTATTTTCACTGTCTTATGATCCAGACTATGAAAGTAAAGTAGCTATTATTTCATGCTTGTATTAAAAAAGAAATCAACTTTCTTGTTAAACTTGTAACATAGCATCTCCAAAGTTAGAAGATATTTGTTTCTTTGGAAAATATGCTTTTCTGCAGTACTGATATACCATGTATACTTTACTTGTATTTGTAAAGTCAATTTTATATGATGTCAGGGAGACTTTGTCAGCTGATTGCATCAACAACAAGAACATTTTCTAAAATGCCCCAATTTTAGTTCTGTTGTGGGATAGGATGGAGTTTATTTTGCTTTGAAAAGCCGTGAATGAAACTGCTAACATTTCTAATGATCTCTTCTCTGGACTTAATTCTAAAAATGACACTGCAGGGAGTTTTTTGCTTGAACTCCAGAATATATTCTAGGAGGTTTTAGGTAATTTCCTCTCTGATCTGAATCTATGAAGGTCTTACATGCTCAAAAACTTGCGGGACCCGGTCAAACCTATGGACACCACTATGTCATTAGGATTTATAAGTACCTAAGATTCTACTAAGGTATTAAAACCAGGATAATTTCTTAAAATTACTGCAGAGGAAATAATGTAAGTCTTATAGTCTTCTCTCATATTGCGTGTGTGTGTGGAACATTATCCTTGAACTTTCCTCTAAAGATTCAAGTGTGTTGCCATAATCTGGTAACAATAGACACATTTGCAGATGTGCAGACATATAATTATAGGAAGTACAAATAAGACCCCTGTGTAAAGCACAGCACAACAGAGAATCAGGGCGGTTTATGATTTAAGTAGTTTAAAAGATTTTTTTTTTATAGCTGATGAAGGAGATTTGATTTGCTTTAGGAAAGTACATACAATAATAGTGCATGCACTTACTGCGGAAAGAGGTGAAACAAAGCAAATATTCTGGTTTTAGTCAGTGTTATTTATATACTGAACCACCTAGAATAAGGTATTTCACCAAGATACTTCTTTAAAAATCTTTTCTGAGGCAATCTGATTTATATTTTATGCATGAATCAGACAGACCTGTTGTGCTTTATAATTTTTATCCCTATTAAGTTGCTTTTGCAGTAAACAGATCTCGGTGATCTAAAACTTTTGGAGAAAGCTTTATAGACCATAATGTGAAATTGTTAAAGGCAACTTCCTCATGCTGTGTATGATTTAATCACTCAGGTTTTGACAAAACTGAATTTATTTGTAGTCCATTACATGACTTTGATATAGTGATGTTATCTGCAGAGAAATACTCCAGTGATACAGAACCATCACATTCTGAAAGAGAAAAATTCTGTAGCTGCTGTACAGTGCAAAGGTGCTCCACAGGCTTTCCATTTCTAGGATGAAAAAGCAAGATGTAGAAGGCAGACCATGGGAATTGAAATTCTGGTCTGCTGATGGCTTGCCAGTTGATGTAGGGATTAGTGCATTTGCCTGACAGTGAACAGTGTGAGAAAATCCATAGGCATATCCATCACTGAGAGGGATTTTAAAGATGATGAAGATGTTTCTTATCTGAAGTGCCAGTGGTTGTTAAAATGCATCTCTTATTTTTAGCTGATTCCAAGTGTGGGCCCTTTTTGAAGACCAACTGGAGAGAGATCAACATACAGTACATAAGAGTTTTTTTCTTAAGTATCTTCTGTCATTCTTTCTCTGTATAGGGTTTTGGAGTTGTTGCAGATTGTTGGGGCTATTTATATATATGCATATATACAAATATATATTATCTGTTTGAGAACTTGGAGCTGGGAGATGGAAACCCAAATTCAAATGCTTTAACAGTTGGAATATAATGCTAGAATGGTGCCATCACTGCAGTTTGTGAATGGCATTCAAGCTCTGTTATCAATCTAACTCATTACTGCCTTACCTTCTTTATTAATAAAACCTATTTAATAGGTCTAGAGTTTTTTTCACACACCCCCCCCAAATTCCTTAAACTTAAGGCAACCATTTCTACTGCTTTCTCAGACCTTCCAGGAACCTGAAATATTAGTTATTTGGAGATTTCTGGTTTGAGTTCTGCTCAGCTTTGCAGGTGACTGCCCAGGGGAGTGAATAAAGGCGCTTTGAAAAGTCACAGTAAAAGAGCTGCCTTTTGAACTCTGCTACTTGCCTAAGAAATGTCATTCGTATCTTCTACATGCTTGAATACAAGTATATAAATATTGCATGCTTGATTCTAAGTCGGGCAAATTCACAGTGGAAATATGGCATTTTAATATAAGAGAAGTCAATACTGCGGTCGAAGAGCTGGAGTAATAGCACTGGAGGTAAATGACTGAGAAAGAACTGCTTCTTTCAGCTGGGATGGATTTTTTTGAGAGGAATATGCTTGTGTGTTTGCTTTTTTTTAATAAGAGCTTAGAGATTTTTTGGAAAAGACCTTGGTTTGAGATCAGCTTTTAAACTTGAGCTCCCAGATTTGGCAGCAGGCAGAAATGTTGCCACGGCAACCCATTATCTACCACCGTATAACTGAACCTCCTGCCGGTTCATCCACAGTTGAATGCTGAAGGCAACCTTTGAGGGTATTAGATGTTCTGTCCTGAAACCGTTCAGCAGGCCCTTCCAAAAATAGAGTGAGACTTGAGAATATGAACAGCTATCTGGAAAATAATAATATAAAAAGTTTTCCCTTCATAAAGGTGAATGAATACACTATGTCGGTAGTGAATTTTTGTCATCTTGGTTAAACTGTTGGATGTTTTGTAGTGAGCAGAGGCGGTTCACAGACATTTTTAAGTTAGAAGGGTGATTATGCATTTGGTTCTGGAAGAGCCTCTGAATTTAGGATGCTGTCATCTTCATTTCTCCTGCATCGAGAGCACTGAGCTGGATGAGTATGGGAAGTGCAGTCCTTAAGGAAGTGCAACCAAGACTGGAATCCAGTTGCAATACACTTATGCTCAGACCATATCTTTGGTTCCAAGTGAAAGGAGGTCTTTAGATTGACTTCAGAGAAAACATGTTGATCTACAGCCTGCCTTCGCAAATCTTCCTATGGCTGGGGCCAACACCATCTCCTCAGTCAAACAGAGGGGGTCATTTGTTCAGCACCGAGAAGTAATAGCAGAAGTAGTGCCACTGTAGTATAAAACCAGCAGGGTACCGCAGTGATCCTGGCCTCAGCAGCCTGTGTTGGCTTAATCTCCTCTCGCAGCAGGAGATGCAGCTTGCCCGGCGGACCAGCTGCAGAACTGCACCCATCTCTCGGGGTGCCACGCTGGGATGGAAAATCAAGGCCAGGCTGGATGAGGCTCTGAAGGTGGCCATGCCCACAGCACGAGGGCTGGAACTAGATGATCTCTAAGGTCCCTTCCGACCCAAACTGTTCTATGATTCTCTAAGATGCACTGGGAGTTACATCTGTCTTGCAGGTTGCACATCAGCCACCCCTTTACCACCGCTTCTGAGTTCTGTTTATAAAATCTAGCCAGCTGGTTTCAGTGAAGGACTCAGTCAGGACTATTTTTAACATCTACAGTCCTCAGAATCATCTGGCTTTTCTTACATTTTTTTCACAGATAAGCTCAGTGCTGGTCACCAAAAAAACCCCTAAAAAATATCGAATGAACTACGTGACTTGTGCTTATATCCTCAGGTTTTCAGATCTCAGGGGCTGTTCTCGGTATATGTGTTTGTTATTGCCCTGGAAATGTTTGTACCTATTTTGGCATTCCACCTTCCAGACTTCTGTGTGAAGTGGCTGTTAGCCCAAATACCTTCCTGCTCTGCATCTCTCTCTGACTGCTTCCTAACTGTTTCTTTGTTTTGAAATACTTGTACTGTGATACACTTGTCAAAATGTGCACAGAAAATAAGCCCCAGCTAGAAATGCATGTCAAATAACGCAAAGCTGATGGTTTCATTCAAATTAATGATGACTGATACGATTTGCCACAAGCACCATGCTTCCAGTAACATTTTCTTGCTGACAGCAAGAAAAAAACGGGATTTTTTTAGCTTGGATTTTTTTTTTTCTGCTCAGTGGTATGAATGAACAAGATTCACAAATTCTTTAGTTATTTATCTCATGATCTCGTTAATATTGGCACCATTAAATAAAATACCACACCTCCCATGGCATTAAGCTTTTTATGGTTCATCTGTAATATGAAATTAAAAATGGAGTCGCTTAGGTTAGCAGTAAAATTCTTCATTTTTTTCAATTGTTTGACTTTTCTGTTCTACATCTAACAAGCTGAAGTATTTATATGTGTATATATTACATAATTCATGTATACATTAAAATATTACATAACATACTTTGATATAAGTTTAGATATATAAAAATTTCAGTATTTTAAAGTAACTCTGTGGGTGATCTGTGTGTGGAGGAATAGTTTGGGGAATTTCTTTTTCAAACCTAGTACAAGATTACTGCTTGAGGCTGAGGGAGTGCTATGGTATGCATTTGAGGCTGAAGCAGAAGAGATACCAAACGTGGATTACTGTCAGAGTTTCTGTTTGATTACAGGTGCTGTTTGCACAATACTGAAACAAATGAGTTTTGCTGCAAAGAGCAAAGTATAGAGCTATACCTTAGCTCTCCTTAACCAGTGCTAAGCAGAGGAGTTAAGTCACCTTTATCACAGCAGGATTTTGAGCTGCAGAAAGCTGAAGCAGCCTGACCGCTGCTCTGGATTTGGCAAGCTGCTGTGGGGTCCCGGTGGAGCGAGGAGCACTGCTGCCATGAAGTGAGGGGCTCAGCAGCGGCTGATCCAGAGCTGCTTACCCAATATCCAGGGAGTATCTGGCTGACCCAGCAAGGCTTCTTACACTGAATAAAGCAGCCACAATAGAAGCCAAGGGCTGGCATGTTATAAATGACATTGCTTAGATCAACCTTTCAGTTTTTTTTAAATAATTTTTAAAACTGGCTGTTCAGCACATCGCTGAAGTGGCTCACCCACCAGCTACAAGCTATCCTATCATAAATGTTGTTTGTGCTTCTTAGGAAACTGGACGTATGGATCTTCTTTGCTCCATTGGGCAACTGGGGATCTAAAGGAGAGCAACAATCCTTAGTAAGCTAGTCTTCTCTTAGCCTCTCTTAAGGGAGAGGTCTTTTGTATTAGTGAGCATTATCATATAGACTAATACATGGAAAAATAATTGAACTTACTGTCCCATGGGAGCCAGTACAAGCCTGCCAAATTCAGCAGCTTTCATAATGAATTGAATGCAGGTATGGTAAAGCATAATAGAAAACACATCAGCTATTTTATCCTTTTAAAATTTACTATTTAAGATTCTGTAGCAGTTTCAATAGCTCTCAACCTATACCCAGCACAGGGCATGTGCTGTTTTGTCTGGGAGATTCAGAGCTGTGCACCCTGAATGTAAAGGACTTGTCAGTAATGGACAAAGAGCTTTCTCCCCACACTGGGGATGAGCAAAACAACTTTCAAATGTCATCCCCTGTGTCAGGTGGTGTCCTCCATGCAATGACTCCTCGTTTCCATGTAATCATGGACACAGTGTTGAGTTCTGGTGGTCTGTGGACACGGAGAGATTTAAACAGAGGAACAGTCATCAGCTGCGCAAAGGCTGAGGTTGCTTGGGACAGCAAAATAACCATGGGAGAGCTTTATAAAGCCCAGGTTTCTACAGCCACTGTCTTTGTGTTTGGTTATGTTGGTGACTGAATAAACAAATCTGAATTTTGCTGTTTTGCTGCTAGGAGGCTGAGCCAGCTCTGGCACAGTGAGGAATTTCAGATGCTATAGCAGCTTTTGGAGGAGAGCAAAGCTGAGAAAAACCTTCCCCATGCACACTAAGGCAGGTGGAATGTGTCTTGGTGTAATATTTGCATATCTATGTTGGAATAAATTAATTTTA
Source organism: Syrrhaptes paradoxus (assembly GCA_013400615.1). NCBI lineage: Eukaryota > Metazoa > Chordata > Aves > Pterocliformes > Pteroclidae > Syrrhaptes > Syrrhaptes paradoxus. The sequence continues at coordinate 36,707 of VZTO01001425.1, forward strand.
ATTTTAAACCAAATGCCCCCAAATATTTTAATTCTTTTTTGCAATTCTCACATTTTTTCAGTATTTATGAGGAAAGCTCTTACTAGAGACAGGAGTAAATCTGGGTTTAATGGAGGTTACTGCTGGGATATGTTAGGTCTATATTTGTTGCATTTGTAATACATTTTAATATTTAGCATTTGATAACTTAGTTTGACGGATTTTTAATGATGCTACTGCTAGTTAATGTTTTCATGCCTTAGAAACATTTCAATATTTAGAAGAACTATACTGTTCATTTTAAGGCATATGTTGCTGCAAGTGTTTGTAGTTATGTTTTTCTGAATATGTAAGGTTTTTTGCACATATTGGTGTTTCTTTCTGAACCTGGGGGGAGCTAATGTTCATAGTCACTGTTTGAACTCCTTTTAGCTCTTATTGTTAATTCTTCTCCTCTGGGAATGAGTGAAGGAATCCCAAGGAGGCATAGATGTAAACAGAGGCATGAGAAGAAAGAGAGGAAGGCAATGGCAACAGTAGCTCACCTTTTTATAGATCATTGATTTAGTACAGAGAAGACTGTGTGTTATAAATCCTTTGTATACTCCTACTCATGTTAAGTGGTAGAAATACCTTATTTTCCTATTCACAAAATGAATTTTGAGTCATGAAATTTAGCCATTAAAAAAAATTAATTACTCCAGCAAAAACGCTCTCATGTTACAATGTTGAAGGATTGTGCATCTCTCAAACCCCATGAATCTTCAAAAGAAAACTGAAAGTTTTTCCATGCCAACAGAAAACTGGTGGTGCCTTTGAGAGATCTTAGATTTATTTACTTTTTTTTAATAATCTTCCATTTCTGTGACTTGCTATTAAAATTGCTTCTAATTAAGTGTTTGAAAGGTATGAGTTTTTTCTTCCTAAATGAACAATATTTAACAAGCTCAGAAAGGGAAAAAAAGAAATAAGCTTCCCTAATGGTAAACTGGTAAACACTGAATGAACTGGGGGTTTTTTACCTTGGCTCCAATGTTTTGTCAGCTGTTAAATTCTGGTCAGCAGTAATAAACCATATGTTAGCCGTGTCATATTTGACAATGATGATGTCTTACAGACAAATTATGAGTACACTTAGCAATTTGTGTAATATATATAAATATTTCCACCATATATTCCAAGTAACCTGACATGGAATCACTACTCCAAAGAGAAAGTGCTCGTTATTTAATTCAGTAGGGAATTTTCCCTTCTCATATCACTCTAGAATGGAATTAAAATTTAAAACGTGTACATTTAGCAAAAATATTTTGATGTCAACATGTCACTCAACATTCCTTGCTCATTAACATTAAATATTTTTTCGAAGTCACATCACTAGATAAAAAGGAAAACCTAATAGATAGCCTTTAGCATCCAAAAACCTATTTCAGTTTTAGTTTTGCAAGCCGTGTAAAATGAATAAGTTCCATTCACAACAACTACATTTATATTCTGAGAGGCAGAAAAGCTGTAGGTTTGTGGGGTTTTTTTCCCAAATGCTGCCTGTTCAATCAAAGGAACTCATTACTGAAATTGATAAAGAGTGAGTATTAATACTAAGCATGTCCATTTCATATTAAACATATTATTCTGGCAGAATATTTTCATCTGCAGATCACAGCAGAAGTAATTAAAATTCAAGGCATTAATTATACTTTAATGAAACCAAACCATATTTCCTAGGATTGTTTTGGCAGTGTGAGGAAGAAGTCTGTCTCCTCAACAGCTAGTGAGGTGGTTATGACAAATTATGAAATCACTGAAGCCAAGTAGAATTGTTCCAGTCAATTAAGTATCTGTGAATGAATATATACAGTATGTAAGCAGAGGAAAAAAATGCAGCAGTATTTTAAAGTTGTGGTTGGTTTTTGGTTTTTTAGGGATTTTTTTTTCCAGCATATAAGCAAGTGTTAACTATAGGCCAGCTTACACAGCAGGCAGACACAGATTTTCCTAAGTATACTACCATGACATAGAAGATTGGGACAGAGTGACTGGTATGTGCTGCAAATAGGTGACACAGGAATGTCTTTCTCTTGTATAGCGAAGAAATTAGGTGATACCAAGGCAAATGTTAAAATGGACAGGTTATACAAAAAATATGTCAAGTGCTGATGTATGTGAAGTAGCGGTGAGGCATTGGTCAAGTCACACTTACATAGTTTGAAAATCTGAGTTGGAAGAATGTTTGTATTTCATGCATGAGTTAGCATGGAGCTGCTAGTGGCATGTCCAGCATATTGCTTAGTTAGCTGCCCTTATAGTGACAGTGAAGTTACTGAGCTCAGTTTGTTGTAAATGACTTTGTTAGTCATGGGGATGATGCCTCCTATAAGTTAGCTTTTGATGGTGTCCTGGTTTCAGCTGGGACAGAGTTACCTTTTCTTCCCAGCAGCTAGTGAGAAGCTGTGTTTGGGTTTGTGCTGAGGAGAAGCTGATCACACACTGATGGGCAGAGCTGCTGCCAGGACAGCCAAGGGCTTTCCAGCTTCTCTGCTGTGCCCGTGTCTGCAGGGGCAGGAGAAGCTGGGAGGGAGCACAGCCCCAGGGACCAGCCCAGGATTTGACCTCAGGTTTAGGACTGAGACCCAAACTGGCCAATGGTCTATTCCAGTCCGTGCACAGCATTCCCAGTATGTGGGGGAGTGTCTGTCCAGAAGTGCTCTCTCTTGCTCTGGGTTGTCTCGATCTCTTGGACACTTGGGCTCTTATCTCCATTCCAGGATTGTGATTTCAAGACTCTCCTGCTCCGGGATCGTTATCTGAGACGCGCTGAGCCTTGGTCATTGGGTGGTGAGCAGTGTCAGTGTGTATCACTCATTTGTGTATTTGTACACATTACTATTATTATAATAATTATTATTATTTCCAATTTGATTGTCGTTTAGTTATTAAATTTTTCTTTTCTCAACCCACGAGTCTCTCCTCCCTTCACCCCTTTAATTCTCTCCCCCACCTATGGGAGGTGGGAGGGTGAGCAAGTGGCTGAGTGGTGTTCAGCTGCCAGCCAGGGGTTCAAAACCGTGACATATGGTAAACAGAACTGTAGTGCTGCCAAAGGTTTTTCCTAACAGATTGACATGGATATTTTGGAAACCTATATAAAATTATTTTAAGGTGTACCAGCCATGTATACAGCCTAATATAACAGTATGTAGCATTTTAAGTTACATCTGAACTTCAGGCTTTAGTCCATGAGCAGGGTGGTCCAAATTTGCTCCAGAGCAGAGATCCTTCTGGAGTTGCATTTGAACAGATATTGTCTCCAGTACCTGATAGGAAAAGGATGTGGCTCAGCAGAGGGTTTGTCAGAGCTCACTAAACACTTCTTGTTCTTGAAACTTCCAAGAAATTTCTAATTAACATCTGTGTACAAGTTCATTATAACACTTGCATAATGTATGACAATGGCTGCAGAGGGATTTGAACACTGATGCTCAGTAATATGAAAGATTCCATATTATTTCTTGGTAGTTTTTCATAATAGTCTCAGTTATTTCCCAAGATTCTCATACCTGAAGGTATTAAACAAGTCCTACACTGTTCAGTGAAACTGAGCTTTTTAAGTGGAAATTGAACAAAAGATGCTAATTGAAGTTAAGCTTTGGAATCTGATGTGGTTTTTTTTCTGTAAAATTTGCATTAACTTACCATGTTGTTATAACTTTGATTCAATTCTTTTGTATGATACATTGATTCTTAGTTTAAAAAAAAATTCTGTTTCTATGTTGGAAAAGGAATTGATTAGCCGAGAAAGGTCAACATATTTTTTGCAAATTGATCAATTATTTAATCTGTTACATATTAAGTTTTCTGAAGCTATACAGCATAGAGACATCATTATATTTGTCAAAACAAACACCTTCTAACTGCCATTCCATCCCCCTTTGCTCATTCAGAGTACAGTTAGTGAACATTTCTAGCTGTTCTGTCTCATTTTTCTATGAAGGAGGTGGTCTCTTCTCTTAGTCCATCTAATGCACTGGGTAGTGAGTTGATCTAGCTACTGGGAGGTTCAAGGTTCCTATTCTGGTCTTGTTCTTAATGAGAATGTGTCTGGGCACTGTACCTACAAACACAGATGTCATGTTTGGTGTGTTTTGAGTACCAGGTTCTTCCTTCCTGGAGGGCAGACTGAAAAACACCCAGCTGGAAAGTCCTGGTCTCTTTAATATATAACCAAAGGTACTCAGCTCTGCCAAAATGTTAACACTATCTACACAGCAGTATTTTCAATTTGTAACAAACTTCAGTTTTAAAGCAAACTCTCCAGTAATAAAATCAAAGGGGGTGGGGGTAAGGGTGGTATTTATTTTGATAATTATACTTTTTTCTCTCCTTTTCTGGGTATTTTTGCAGTAATCCTTGTACTGTGTATGCAATGAAACACCACAACTTCAAGAACATATACATAGGAATACCTTTTAAAATACATCCTGTTGTTATATTTGCATGAAACATTCAGGGAAAATTCCATAAACTCTGAAATATTACCAGAGAGAAAATCAAGGCACACAAATTTTAAGAGTTTTGAGCTAAGCTTTTTAAACATAAAGAGTAATTACAAGGCTGAACATTTAAGCCCTAATATTTTGTGGCTTAGTGTCTTACTTCTTACTGATATTCTTTCACATACTCTTTATCTGATGGAGAGAGCTCCATGTTTATCCCCTTCTCTTAACAACCATTTTCTTGAATACTGCCTCTTGCACAATAGAACCAGTCTTTTTGCATTAATTNGCCTTAGAATAACAAGTGTGTTCTGCAAATTGCACTGAATGTTAGAGCTGTTCCAGAAGCAGAAGTGAAGCACAAACTTGAAATGATGTATTTTATTTTGGAAAATAGATTTTTTTTCTTTCTTTTTTTATAGTGTATGCATTTTTATTATTTCTTATTATTTCAGTTATTTTCTTCCTTGTGGAAGTGGTTAGCTACAGTTACATTTCTTTATGGCCGAAGATTAAACTGCCTGTGAAGTTAGCAAAGCCCGTTAAATAATCTGTCAAAACATGAACTCTTTCACACCTTAGAGCTCAGTAAGAAAGACAATTTTATACAACTTAAAATTAAAGCCTTTTGGTGTCACCTTGTTGGACAGCCTGGAGATACATTGTCTATAGCTATTGTTCATTAGGACGCATCTGTAGGCGATTCAATTTCAATAATAAATGGGGAAAGAAACATCACAGTCTTAGCAAAACCGGCATGATAAAAGGGAAGGTTTTTTCTTCAGGAACATGTTTTAAATTAAAATGGAAATATTATAAATGGGATGTTTTAGCAGGGTTTGGGTAGGTACATGTCAGACATCTTACTGTGTGGTTCCCGAGGTTCAGATAGTTGAGAAAACAGTGCTTTGAGTGAGAGCCTCCTGTACTTCAGAGCAAGTGTTTGACTTGCTATCTGCGTTTCTACCTAGGGCTCTCCTCTGTGGTCTGACTAAAGGTAATTTTTTATTTGATACAAGTTTCACCTTAATTCAATTACACAGGTAAGCTGTATTTCATTTGCACATGTGATTAGAGTGAGAACTGACTGAAAGGTACAAAAATTAAATACTGCTTGTAACTAGAGAAAGCAGGTCTTATATTTCAGTAGGAATAGTTTCATCTTAATAAAGCCAGCAGCTCTGACCATCAGCTTTTTCTTTAAAATTCAGCTCTTAGAACCTAACCCTGTTCACATGAAAGTCAAAGGACAAGCTGAGAATGCCGTTGTCCTGGGTTCTTGTTTGATCATGTTTGATTCAAGCAAGTATGCTTGAATGCCTCCGACCCAGAGAATACTAACGTGAGATGATTTGTAAATGTGCTTCTACTGGTTCATATGACCAAAATGGCTTCGGGGGACCTTATAGCAGCCTTCCAGTACCTGAAGGGGGCTACAGGAAAGCTGGGGAGGGGCTTTTTACAAGGGCCCCTCTTCCTGAGAGCTTTCCTGCACTATAGGGTGAATTGCTGTTTAAACAACAAATGCTTTTTAACATATATTCCCTGCAGTGAGAGAAGAGTGATTAAGACTAAAAAACTCAACAGCTATTGTTGGAATTTACAAGCATTTGTTCCTATGGCTGCAATTAAAATAATGAGCTTTTAGGCCAGCTCGTGCCGTAAAAACACAAATACCAGTTTCTTCCAAAAACATTGTCTTCAGTACATTTTGTTATTTATCAAAACAAATACTCATGAAAATGCTGTGTTGATTTGTTAATTATATTTCCACCAATATACCAGACAATATTCTTTCAGAATATAAATTGCTTTATGTAAATTAGAGAAGGGCTTTAGAAAAAACTTTGCTGCTGCAACCCACTGATCTGTTGTGTGGTGTAAGGAGATCCAAATCCAACTGACTTCAGGATGATAATCCTGGTTACTGCTGTCGTTACCAGATCCTTCAGAAGGGAATGAGATTTGTAGCTCATGACTTGTGAGACTCGTACTTCCAAATTTTCATACAGACCTCATTCAAGCAATACTTAGACGTTCCCATTATAACCATTTCTCATGCTTGCTTTCAGGCTCTTAGCAGTCCTGTACTCACAGGACTCATTCTGTCTTGTTTGACACACCCTTTCCCATTCACCACTGTTTTTTTCCCCTATACCAAGGTGGACAGGTGACAAAAACAGACTCCAGGGAGCAGTTGTTTTATTGCCTGAGAAATATTTTTTATTCAATCACTGGGGCTTTCTGTAGGCATTCATCTAGTAGTTTATGGTCTGGCATTCAGTCAGCCCATCGGATTCCTGATTGAGAGAAAGCATGTCACTAGCCCAGTATTTCCAAAGAAAAAGACCAGAGGTGGACATTCCATTTCCAGATGAATAAAAAGGAGATAAAATGAAGGGAGAAAAAAAAAAAAACACAATAAAAAAAAAACAAACCAAAACCAACAATCTCTCTGTACCTATTTGTTAGCATTTGCAACAAGGAGGCAAACTGTACTCTTGGTTTCTTTCCAGTTCCAGTCTAGCTGTACTGTGCATCTCAATAGAAAAACCTGCAGATGCTCCATCTTAATAACTGTGCCCTGGTTTGTAAACCCAGTTTCTTGAGGATTATGTGATCCTCCAAATAGGAAACACTGTAACAGCAACTTGGAGTTGTTTTGTTTGTTTTTTTTTTAAAACAGATAAAAATTATATTCTAGCTGTTCATATTTGTTTAAATAATACAAATACCTTTCAAACAAATACAAATCTTGTCTTAGTTTCTAGAAGTACTTCATATAAGTAAAATAGATATATATTGCATTTTGAGAACTATATATTTCTCAAACTATTACAGTTATATTGCAAAAATATAATAGGAATAGCAGCCTATTCTAACACTTTTTAGGCTAATCGTTACAGGTTCAAAGGAGTATAATGCTAGCTGGACAATAAGTTGTGGATGAATTGTTGCCAGGTTTGTACTTTTCTTCAGCACAGTTGTATAATATTTGGTAAATCTTTGTAATGAATTTTTTTTTGTTTGAAGTGTCTATGTCACATAGTAATATAATCAGCTAAGAAATAAATCTACCAAGGTGCTGAGAAAAAATTGGAGGAAGTAGAAAATTCTTCAAGCTGTCAGGAAGGTGTTGTACAGCCTTGTAGAGACAGTAAACTTGTGCAACAATGACTTTTTAAAAAACACAAAGGTCTGCTGAAGCATGAGACAGAGAATTCTGTTTGGCTTTTAAAAATAGGCCAGGTTGGAGGAGTTAGAGAAACCCTGGCAGCTTACAGAAAAGCAGGAGCAGGTTTTGGGGGAGAAGATCTCCAAGGAGCAGGATGAGGTTTAGAAGCGATTGCTGTATTGATGCTTCACATCCTTTGTCAAAGCAAGGACAAGGGGACAGTTGGGTTGTGTTTACACCGTCGACACTGGAGCAGCTGAACGGCTGGATTTATTAGCTCAGCTTTGTGCTTGGCATCTTGTGCTGTGAGTTCAGCAGAACAGAGCACATTAATTCTGTGTGATGCTAATGGACTCTCGGAGCAGGGCACAAACGAGATGAGGGGAACCATGAGACACCACTAATGGTTTTGTGAGCATGCTGCCATTTCCTGGGTCATCATTATGTTTCAGAAAGGCAGGTTGTTTCCAAACAATGAATTTTCTAAACTGAACAAATCCATTTAAACATAAGCTAGCTCTTTTGCCCCACACAACATAATAATAATAACAACCCTCTTGGTCCCTCTTCAAATGCAGTTGTAATGTTTATAAATCTATTGTGACTTGACGCATCCCACAGCATGAAGAGTACTGACAGTCAATTAAAATGCTGAAGGAGGAATTAACTACAGGAGCAGATGAGCCAAACAGATGAAAGATGTGTAATTATTATTTCTTATCTAGGAAATACTGCTTCAAACAAAATGCATTTGAAAAAACATCACTGAGACATTTACAAGGAGGAAAAATTTATGGGTTCTTTAAATGACTGACTTTTTATTTCTCATAATTTCAAATAAGGCCTCAGTTTGATTCCTCTCAGAAGCTAATTCTCTGTTATCAATTCAGTAACAGATACCAGCAAAATAATTTTCAGTATCTGTTGAAGCAATACAGGACTTAAATAGCTCCCTTCTTCATGAAGATGTTTCCAAACTCTAAATTATAATGAGGAAGAAAAATTTCACATAAAATAGATTCCTTCTACTTCTGTCGTTTGTTGAATAAGGAAACGCAGCTACATTTTCATCCTTTCTCGATTACTATCCTTTTTATCTGACTTTGGATGCATAGAGCTAAACACCTATGACTGTTAATGATTGTGCTCTTTACCTCCCAGAGTATAAGCACATACTAAAATAAATTTTCAAAATTGTGAGATTACACACTTCACTGGTAAAATTTATCAACGTAGTTACCTGGCTTTAATAACACCAGCAAAAATCTCAGTGGGTAGAACCTATAGATAAAGAAGCTTGAGTGTAAAATAATTGCAGACAGTGGAAAGCAGTGGAAGATTCATTTAATTCTGCTTATACTTACAGTGTTCAAAAAGTGATAGCACACCATTCTTTTAAACTGCAAATTGCCATTTATTAATTGTAGCATCTAATCAAGCAAAAGTGAAAGTGTGAGCAGAAACTCATGGAGTAGTTACAGGGACATCTTTTATTTAATTGATAGATTAGAAGCTTGTTTCTTTTCCATACCTTAAGCTTTATTTTCAGTTTTAGGGTTACATACTCACTGAACAGGAGACACTGTTTACCAAAATACGACTTGTAAGCAGGGCATTAGTACTAGAGGCCTGGTTAAATACATTTTATACTACAAATAGCCTTAGTCCTGCTGAAAAGCTATAGTGGCTTAAAAAAAAAATTTTAAATGTGAATAAGTATCCAAGAGCCAAGGATAATTGTTCATAACTTGTTGTTAAAGCTTTTAGTATCTTTAGTAGGTTACACCATGGCACATCATTCGTATTTCGTCTCACTTCTTGCGGGAGATTTTATGCTACTAGGAAAAAAATGGAGACAGATAGGGGTTTTATTTCGTATCTTTTCCAGTTTTACCATAATGTCTTCATGTGTAAGTCTGGAAAATGTTTTTGACCACATAAATGAGCTCTTGCACTATGCATAGTTAGAGATCTCAATTTCTGTACAGCATCCATAGTGCAGTAAAGCCACAGTTCAAAAATGAATTATTTAAAGTTGGTATATTAAACCAAAAATATGTGTCGTCAAACTGTGTCAGCAATACCACATTCATCTTCGTGGCCCTTTTTCTGCCTGTCTCAAATAATACTCCATAATGCATTAGGATTTAAAGGAACTCAGTTTCAAGCTTTTTATGGTCACGTGCTTACTATTTTTAGACAAATACTCAAGTTAGACTTCAGAACTTAATTGCTGAAATAACTTATTTGAAGCATGACCTGAGTTTACTTCCATATATGAATTTTATATGAAAGGATTAAGACTGGCCTTTGGAAAGCAATCCCAGTTCTCTTATTAAGACACCATTCCTTTTCACGGGCTGCTTTGATCTGCTGTTCTCTGAAACCACACAGCTTTTTCTTTCTTTAATAGAGGTTTTGTACTGGATATGTACTTAGGAAACTAAGTGATATATTCAAAATCTTACTTAGCATTTACTGAAAGACAGTGATCCTTACAAGAGGAATAAACAACCAAATACAAATAACTTAGAATAACTGAGTAAAAGATGATAGATGAGTAACAAACAATAAAAATTTTGCAGTCAGCAAAGAAAAAGTACTGAAAACTCTCTCTCAAAATAAGCCTCCAGATATTTTCTAGGCTTATGTATAATTACTTCTTATGTGTTTTCTACCTCTGCTCAACTTTACAGTATTTCTTCTCCCTACCACTCTCGCATAGTTAGACACTCATTGCCAATTGCTCTCATCATCTCCATTCTCTCCGGTCATACCAAGTGGTTTACCATCATCAGGAGTTTGTGAAACTGGAAGTGGCAGAAAATGTTAGGTTTCTGTCCCGGCTCTCTACTCTTTCTCTGTTTCTCTGCAAGTTACTTGTTCCCATTGAGGAGCAGCTAGAAAGGAGGAAAGATTCTGCAAGACTGATGCAGAGAATGAGCTGGGTAAGCAGAGAGAGAGAGTAAACAGAGAGACGTTACAGTGCTACAGCCAGGCACGCCGAGGGAAGTGATGTCCTGAGTCATTTGGAATGACAAGGTGTTGAGCCTGTGGGCTGGAAAGGATTTTTATAAAGTCTGAATGAAAAACAGTTAGTGGGGTGCTGAGAAAAAAAAGGAACTAGTTTAACTAAACAGTTACGGAAAAGGAAATAAATAGGTATATGTATCATCGTGATTTTCACCTTACAAAGCATTCAAATGTGTTTAACCCAAAGTCCCACTGAATAGCTCTGTATGTAATAATCAAAAAGCCCTTTGTTGACTTACTATTATGTGGATTAAGTCAACATTCAGAGGTGGAATGTGGACAAATTTGGGGTTTTTTTTAAAGATACTTTTCCATTGTGCCTTCCAAAACAAGAATGGAAATTAAAATAGGATCTAATTGTATTTCAGGTTACTTGAACAGGGTATCCTCACAAGTACAAAAGTCCTTAGCCGTTGTAGATTATTTATCTGCTGTAACGTATCTTGCATGCTCTAAACCATTTTCTTTGGCTATCAGTAGCTCCCTGTTTGTGAATGATAGCATATGATTTGCTGCTGGTATCTCTACAGACTCAACGTGTGTTATATCAGCTATCGCGAGTTGATAACAGTGTCACATGTTCTTTTCCATTTTGACATAGTGTAATACAAGCTGTTGTACAAGTTTCTGTGTCTCAGGCTTTTTGATACAGTACATTTATTTTGTTATTCTAAGGATGCTGATACAACCAAAATGAACCAAAGCAATGTTGACAGCATGAATGGAAAAAAAAATAATAAAAGAGAAAAAACTGGAACTGAGAGTATTGGATTATAATACACAAGTTTTTAGTGTGTGATTTTTTTCTAAAAAATAGTTTCTATAAAACTGAGATGCTTAGATCCCTTAAACTTAAAGATGAAATATTATTTGCACTGCAGTTTGCTCTTCTGTTTGGATTTTGCTGGGGGATGGGAGGGATTGATGTTCCTTTGGATCTAACCATACCAGACAATAGAGTCACACCAAATCCGGTTGTATGAGGTCACCTGTGAGAATGATGAACAGTTTTACTCCCCAAACACACGACCTGATGGAGTTCAAAGAACAAAGAGAACATTTCCATCTAGTAGAAATTTCAATCAGTCTTTTCAGCCCACACCTAAAATGTGATATTGTCTAGCTGTTTTCTACAATATTGACAAACCAGATGGCTGATACCTGTCTGCGGTAAGTCATAAAGAGATATAAGTCTCTACCTCAGTCTCAACCATGTGATATCACATTGCTTTTCTCTACAAGGCTGCAAACAGGCAGGCTCTTGGCTCTCTTACAATTTTTATGCTCATTAAAGTATAAATAAATAGAAAAAAAATCTGTATTTTTGGAGAAAACATTCTTGTCTCTAATTTTGGTAAGTATGTGCTAGTGATTATTAAAGGTTGCTAACTGAAAATCTGGTATGTAAGTATCTACTGCAAAGTCAACTTCTCACATTACTTTCATATGTTTTTCTATATCTTATTTTATTAAAATTTCCTTCTTGCTATTACTTCATAGCTGTCTCAGCTTTGACAGGAAGGTTGGACTGGGTGAGCTGGGACCTCCAGAGGACCCTTCTAGCCCGAATTATTCTGTGATTCTGAATTATTACACAGGTAATTGCGAAGATCCATGAAATACACTGTGACAATCCAGAGCTGCCCAGAGAAACAGGACCTGCAGGACTGCTGGAGTTAATGGGTTTATCCCTTCTCAGTGACTCCTTCTCAGTGACTTGTGAATCCACTTCTTTGTGAATGTTGTTATTGTTTAACAGTAAAGTTTACAAAGAGCCTTAAAATTGCTGTAATCTTTAATCACCCTCTATCTGCTTATTTTATTTGTACTGATCCAGCACTGGCCATCTTTAAATTGAGTTGCAGAGTTACAATCAGCCCACTGCTCAGTTCAGAGAATAACTCGTGTTTAAGAATTGCCGGAGTTTCATCAAAACTAAGCAGACTGCTGTCTTAAGATACCGAAATGTTTTCGGTGCATATTTTTGCAGGTTATTTATAGTACAGAGTTATTTGTGGCATACACTCCAGACTGTTTGAGAGAAGGTGCTATGTTGGATTTGCATACAGAGAAAGATGACAGCATCGGCCAGACTCTCTGCTGCTGTAGCAGATGCACGTATATAATCTTTGGTAAGAGAAAGTGAAAGGGATGCCAGTTCTTCCATCCCATTGAGCTTGTTCAGTAAGCCTCATCTAGATCATGTTATAACAATCGTCATACACTTGGATCTAGCTGTAAATATAATATGACATATGGACTTTGATGGAGCTGATTTCCCTTCTGGGTATTTACGCTTCAGTCTGTGGGCTAAATTTGGGGGTCTTTCTGTCTAAAAATTCTCTGCGCTGAATATGCAGTGTAGAGAGAGTTGGGGGAAAAAACCCAAACCTCCTCCAAGGGATGGTGTTACTGAATATTATTATTCTTTGGACATTTTCCATGTAATTTATAATATCTCCAGCTAATGGAGCAAAACTGACACTGTCTTATTGTTTGACAAGTTAATTATCCAGCACGTAGTAAACAAAGTTTTGTGTACTCTGTGGCAAAGCAAGTACTGCTAAACTGTGCAAGACTGGTGTCGCATGGTTTGGTCCAAAATGAAGTGGCAGGATGTAATGACAATTTAGTACCACCTAGTACTTTCAAAAGTATTTTAGATATATCATTATAGGATACCTATAGGATAATGGGTTTTTTTAAGTTTGCTTATTTAGCACCAGTATGCTCATATGTATATAGAAGATTTATTAGATATGGTATTTGCAGAAATTTGTACTAAAAATGATGCATTATCTTGCTCAATGCTGAGTATTTTTGTTTGTTAGGTTTTTGACAGTAAAGCTCTAAGTGTGAGTAAAGGTGATGTATTCTTAGAGATAAAGCTCTTTCTTAATTGCAGGATTAAAAAGCAATATATTGTTTGTTTTTCAGTAGGTGGCACAATATATCTACCAACAATTAGCAGCAGAAATAATGAACTGTTTGAAAATAAACAACCAGACTGGTGGTTCTTAAATTGAACCTAAACCTTATGGCTATCCATGCAGTATTTATAGGAAGAGGATTGCAAACTTCCTCATCCGCTTGACGTTACCAAACTTATTCCCCAAGTCTGATCCAACAGGAGTCAGCTTTACTGTGTAAGAGAATTAGCCAAGGTTAGTGCTTTTCAATGAACCTACCAGCAAGGTGGTGGGTTTTTTTAAATTAACTCTCCCAGACAAGTTTTTCTGAATCTGAAATCTCACTTTATGTAGGTGTATGACTAGTTAGCTGTCACCACTACCTACGTGACTTTAAGATACCCAGAGCTTAAAAAAAGAACTATCTAATTATATTTAAATGTCATGAAACTTGGAGGTAACTGGATTATTTCTTCATGTAGATAGCTTCTCCCCTTTTTTAGCCCCTTCCTTCCTGACAAGCCATTTGACTTAGCTATTAATAAAGATAAAAAGTGCAATATATAGATTACTTTATCAACCTTTTCATTTACTGATGGGGCGGAGCCATGGTGTATGTTGACAACACAGGATGAATCTCTGCTTTAGAGCAGTTCTTTAGGCACTCCCCACTCTGCTCTCCAGGCATGATTTGCTGCGTCCTGCTTCTGCACTGGAGGCAACGGCGCGGTGCCCTGCTCTGCCGTGCTCTCAGATTTCCTTTCAAAGGAACAGCTGGAAAATAAGCCAGTACTATAATACTCCAGTGAGTCCCCCAGTGTGCACAATGGGCAGGTTCAGGGCTTTCAGTTCTGCTTTGGAGATGCCGCCAGGATGTGGGTCTTGGAGCCAGGGCTGCCAAACTCACTGCAGAGCATCCACGCCCTGCAAAATCAGTACACACCCAGGGATCCGGCCGTACAACGCAGGGAACCCCTCACAGTCCTCCCAGTATTGCCAAGTGAAGCATAATGAATGTCAGAAATAAAAACAAAGCTACTGAGAATATCTGTAATGCTTTCTGGTGGGATCATATCTCCCAACGAATTGGTGTAATTTCTTTGTCCTTTTCTATTTCAACAAAACAAAGCTTAAATTGCTTCTGCACTTATGCCCTGCTCTTCAATTCTGTTGCATATTCACTGTTTTACTGTCACTTTATCTGCATCAGCCATGGTCATTTTAGTATTCTCAACATTATCAAGCCTTATGAGCGATATATTTTAAACTGTTTTTTCCTCACGGAGCAGACACTTCACAAAGATCCACTTCCTCTGTCCGCGTACAATAAATTAAAGTCTACTTCAGAAATGTTGTAAGCATTTAGGCATGTGAGTACACTCTCTAGTTAAATCTTCCTTGATGAAGTCATTTATTTATCTATGTTATACATTAAGGAAATGGCGAGGAGCACATGGTACTGTAGTTGAAACCAGAAAGTAGTGTGAGGGGAAAGATAGGAACAGGGAACAATGGAGACAGGAGAGCAGGTATACAAAGACAAGCACCCAGTTGAGTGCAAGACTGCAATCATGCTGATTATTTTCCTAGCTTATTGCTTCTTTCGGGCTTGCACTTTTTTTTGTGTGTATTCTTGATACCAGACATTGTAGGGCATATTCACTTTGCCCAGCTTTGTGAGCCTTCTGAGCACAATTCAGAGCAACGGGCCTAATTTAATTGCCCTAAATCACCCTCTGGAGGAGCCTCTCTTCTTCTGCCAAGCACCTAGAGAGCTTGTTTCATATTATTGGTTTCTGGAATTAAACACTGAATATTACATATAATGTACTTCTCTCTCTTTCCTACTGTGCTTTCAGTTAAGCCTGGAAAGCATCTGTCAAACTAGAGGGCATTACAGCAATTCCAGTAATATTTTGTTGAATAAGAACTCAAGAATACTGGAGTCTAAAAAATTATGCGACCCTAATTGCAGCAGCTATGATTTCTAACATTCATTTTTACCTTTGAGATTTTTTTTTTAATTCGAAGTGGAGAATAGAAGATACAGCCTAAAGAAGGGTTGTTACTGTATTTCCCTGTATAAGGACTTACTGTTCATTTCACCAACAATATTATGATAAAAATATCAATATTTAAATGTTAATAAGTATATATTTTATCTTCACTCATACAAGCAGCTTTATTACCTGTAGTTTAAATCAATGAAGTTGAATTTCTTTGGAAGTTGACCATAATCTACATGTTCCAAAATACACAATTGTAATTGAGGCACTCCTGATATTTAGTGCCTGTATAAATCGCGTATTTCAAGGTTAAAAATGCAGAGTCCAAAGCACAATCTTTTCCTCTACCCACATACAAGTTTAGTGTTGTATATGAGGAGTATGTTTCCTCTCCTCTGCATGGGCTACCAAAAGGGCTGCTCCACCCCTTGTCCGAACACAGGCAGCCTCAGAGGGGACACCCTTCGCAGAGATGGACTCTGCCCTCTTATCTAGAGAGACTCCTATAATATTTTGACTCAATTGTTGGTGTTTCTCCGCGAGCTGTAAAAAGCAGCAAAGTCAACCGTTACATTTCTGAGATGTATTGTTTCCGTGATAAGCTCATTGTTTTCCTATGAGTTATTCCAAAAGCTCAAATAATAAACATGCAAATGATATGTCAAGATAGGAATCAAATTAAGCTTTTTATCCTACCTTTGAGAAGTTTGAATTGGAAGTGGCCAACTTTCAGACAATGGCACAATGCTGCAAAAGGATCTTGAGTTGTGGAAGGCTTTAAAGTGAAAGAATTGCCAACACACGAGTATGTTTTCTTGCATTTCAGTGCCAGATTATTTCAGAGAACTCTCTAGCCCATTTCCTATTTCCTTTGCCCTTGGTCTGCTGAGTAATATTTGCATTTTTCCCTAAAACAGCATATCTCCTCTCCGGACGGAAATTTCTGATAAATGTTTTCCGTTGAACTTCCTTCAGCATCTACATTAAACAACGCCTTTGCCAAGGATCATTTCCTGAGGTCTCTGCCTTCTGCTTTCTGTAGCCTCAAGATTGTATTGTGCCTGCCTACTACCACTGTGTGTTTCTTAGGACTGCAGGAAAATTTCTAGTCTCTAAATGCAATTATTTCAAAAATCGCTCCAGAAATAGTTATCTGGCTATTCTGTGGAGGCTACCTAATTTTAACCTTAATTTGATTTAATTTTAATTCTAGTTCAGCTTTAACCTTTTAATTCATCCTATAATGCTGAATAAAAAAAAAAAATTGGTGGCAATTTTGGAACTAGCAGTGGAGATACTTAAATTGTAAAATGCTGAAAGGAGATGATAACAGAAAGAAAATTCCACTTAATTGTTATTGTGTGCTTCAAGTTTGGTTGGAAGCGTGTTCCAACAGGATACAGTTATGTCAAATTTATCCAGCTAACTCTGATCCCTTAAATACTGTCTGAGCTGTATAGATCTTAGCATTAGCACTCATGACTACGTTTCTCTGTGAGAATATAATGGCACTTTTCCCTTGCTTCCCATACAAGGGCTGTAACAGCAGTATGGTGTGTAATGTACAGCATGGGGTTTCTTCAAAAGCAGAGGGGATTTTAATAGGAATCTGACAGAATACTGTGTGCACATCTGACTTTTTTTATCTGTTTACTTAAAATGACTTTTGGATTAACACAGCCAGATGTGAAAGGTAAATACAAAGTTCATTCCTGTTTTCTGCTAAGCACACATCAAAAAAAGAAAAGCAGCCAGTTCTGAGCAACTGTTTAGTCAGGGTGCCAAATATCTTTGTTTAAGGTAAGTTTATTAGACACAAAAATGATCTATAAAAGATTACTGGAACTTATAATTTTTTTTTTCCAAAATTACATCCAAAAGCCTAGAGAGATGAGGAATCTTTTTTTTTTTTCCATCTTTCGTTCTAAAGCTTCCTGTGTAAACTGAATTTTGCAACAGAAAATTGCCAAAAATCAGCATGGATGGGTATGTGGTCTGTCTTAGTAAGCATGTGCCTTCAATTTTCATTTCTTTAAACGTAGACATTATTTACATCTTTTTTTTTTTAAGTCAGGAGTCAATAGTGATGATAAAGAATGAAAATTTCTATAAATACTTTAAAAAGAAAATCCTTCATCACATGTTACACTGGAAAAGAATGAAGAATCCACCTGACACGTAGATTCCTTAGTTTCTGTTGCTTGGGCATCAAAAAAGAATAACTTAAATCCCTTCTTATTGTTTCTCTTAAATTCCATAAATTATTGAGTTTTGAAATTGGGATATAGATGTCTAAATTCTCTTCATTTTTATTCACATTTTTATTTACCATAAATCTGAAAATTTTGATACAAACAGTGACTTATATTTAAGTCTCAAAGCAGAATAGACTTTTTTTCTTAAACTCTCACCTTTTGGGGGGTATATGTTTTTGCTGTTTTTCAGTAGAGTCCTTATGTTTGCTAGGAAAAAGTGAGCAAGCTTTTGGATTTTGACGTAAAGAATCCTTATCTGGATGGAACCCACATTCACTGCTGAGAGAAAGTGTTAAATCTTGGTAGAACATGAAGCTTTCTGTCAGAGCAGCTTTTGCACGTTACATTGCAGTTCAGAATATTACAATGACATATGTGTCTGGGGGAGTTAGTTTGCAGTTAGCTAAAGTGGAAAATTTCATTGCATAGCTACTTACTCCTTTTATGGACACTCTTAGTCTGCACTGGTGAGCTTTGGGAAAGGTCACGCAATGCCTTTGCAAGTGGAAAAAAGATTCCTTATGTGTCCATTGAGCTGTGAGAAGGAATCGGTGTAAATTCAGAACTATTGTGTCAAGCTCTGTTGGCTTCCTGCGGATAAGTGGGGAGCTCTGCACCTTGCTGAGACAATCTGAACTCCTGAGCCTGACGTGTGTCAGAGGCTGGGCACTCGGGTTGTGAGCACACCAGCCTTGGGGTGGTCCAGAATGACATCTCTCTGACTGGTGGGGCACTGGGGTCAGTCCTGAGGGCGATGTTAAAGATGCCTTTGAATCAAATTATGATGTGCCCCAAAATAATTTGTGCCACCAATCTCGGAGAACTTAGCAAGAAAAATTATTTGACCTCCAAGTTTATGGAGTAATTAGCAGGAAAACTGTAGGCCAGGCTTTGCCATCATCATATTATACAGTAATTATCATGGAAAAAAATTATTTAGCCATGGGACATAATGCAAAGTACACTACCCTGTATAAATGGAAAAACATTTTTCAAGTAAAATTACTAAATACCTTAGCCAATTTCTCCAGAAATCGTAAGCCTTCTTGAGATGATAGAAAGATTTCCTACGAGACAGTTTAGTTACAAAGCTAAGAAATAACAATTCTTGAGAGTTACAGACAGACTTTTTTTTTTTTTTTTGTAAAACAAGAATGTATTTTTGAGGATCAAGATAAAGCACACAGTAGAATGTTATGCGAATTTCATGCTGTGGCATTGGTAGGTCATTATTATTCTATTATTTTAGGAGACCAGACAACACATTACAGTGAATTATAGTGAGGCTGTTTGATAATGGCTTTTATTTATTTTACAGAATAATGTTCTGCAACATACCACCACTTCCAGTCTGCTAAAACCATTTGCTGTTTAGGGTCACTGTCCTCTGAGTCAAAGTGTTTAATAACTTTGCATTTGCAACATTCAAAATTTAGTTTTTTATGTGCATGTTTCAATGGCAGCTAATGATTCATTAGTGTTTTACTGTGAAAGTAAAGTTGGTATGTGAGCTACATTCATATTGGAATGAACTTTAAATTTTAAAAAAATCTGTTAAATCAATCCTTTCAAGACAACGTATAAAAGGTTGACAGTTTAAGCTGACGCGTAAAACTTTGTTAGTTTAAATTTCTCTCCAAAACATAATTTATAAATAATACTAAGGTAGATCTTGACTGTGCTGTAATATTCACCAAAAGGCCTACCTTGAAAAGTGTTTTTTTTCTGAAAAAGAAGTGATGCCTTCAGAATAATCTTTTTTCTTTTCCTAAATTTCTCCTCTGCTAATAGTCATGTTTTCACTCCAGAGGAATACTAATCTGTGCTGTTAGATATGATTCTCCATATATTGCATGAATACTGGATTGTCATCAATTAATTTTGTCATTAAATTTGCATCATTTTCCCCCATAGAAGAAATGTAAAACGTATTTGCTTTTAAATGTGATCTGTGAGTACATTTTTCATTGAAGAGTGTTACAAAGAATTACACCTAGTGTCATGTATTTTAGCTCACGTACTGATGTACATATTCCTCCAAAGTGCTGTGGCAACTGATAAAAAAACCTGTAGTGCTGGCTTACCAAGAATTATTTTCAGATATTAATAATTTGTCTTGAAAGACTCCACAATCAATATTACATAGCACTGTGAGCCTGCTGCTTTATTACCCTTTTTATTCAAGTGTAGAAAGATAAAGTATTGATTTTTGTTTGGTTTGTGTGCTGCAAAGACAAAGGAGAAATGTCATTTTTTTAATACCGAGGGTATATGCCCATTGTTTATTGATTTTAAATTAAATAAAAGGTATGTAAGGCAATAGTTGAAATTGCTTTGGGGAAAAATAAATGCTATTGAAATAATAAGAAAAAAAGTCAAGCAATACAATTGAAAATATGTCTTAGCAGTTCACCTCTCCAGCTGGGCTTGCAAAAAATCTTTTGCCATTAGATTCAAAGTAGTGCAGTATAGATAATAGTACTGCACAACCTTTAGCATCTGTACAGATTGGCACTGCAAAAAAAAAAGAACAGTACAGTTCTCTATTTTGATGGTTTACCCTATTTTAGTGTTTCTTTTGCGTGTTGAGTTTGGAGATAGACCCCAGCTTAGATATTGCCGGTAGAAACAACAAAGATGCTTCTGTTCCATCTTCTCCACAGCATTCCAGCTACATGTTCACACTGTTCACCTTCAGCTCCCTAAATGATTGTCTAATCTTGTTAACTGTCTTTTGTTATCTGTGCTACCAGTAGTTAGCTTTATTTTTTTTACAGTCTTTAGAATGCTTTTAATTATGAAAATAGCAAGAAGTATTGCTATAACGTGATTATGATCTTCTGACTTATTTCACTACTAAGAAAACTTCTTGCAGTTACCAGGGCTGCCAGTCCAATCAACACAAGATCTAATGTATGGACATGAGAGGGTGCTATATAGGAGCTTATAGCTAGATTGTAATAAAATAGAAATATCCAGAGCTGGGAAATGGAAAAAAGGTGGGAGATGGGTGGGAAGAAAAAGAAATTAAATATCCTTTCTGTAGATAGCTTGTTAGAGTATTGGATTTAATGATTTTGTTTTGAAAGCACAGGATCAAATATCTATCATTTCCTGGTTCCCCTAGGTGAATTCATGGTCTCCTATTTCCATGTTTCTTTTTTTTCTGTTTGCTTATCATAGTGTTTTGGATATGTATCATTAACTGAGATAAGTTATGAGAAAGATCACATCTGGAGAACATAAAAAATTTTTGGTTTGCTGAGCAAATACAACTGTAAATACTTTAAAAATCTTACTGAGCTGGGAATGCAGTGATCTTTGTCTTGTCTAGATAAAGGAGCCATTTACTGATTTTTAAAAGTATGATTAAAGGGCACCTCAAACAGTTAGCAAGCTTGAATACCAAGGAGAGATAAGATACTGCAGTTACTGATGGATGATGTCTGATTTGTTCTCAAAAGCTTCTTCCAGAGGAGACTCCACAGTGTCTTCCATGACAGTTTTGTCTTTCTATAAGAATAACTTTTTTCTCAAGGGCTAAATAAATCCTTCTTGTAGTTTAAGCCTGTTATTTATTGGTCATCCTCTATGTATTTGTAGATTATTCCCTTTTTCTTCATGGAAGTGTTTGAGACTTAAGGATACCTTCTCTTTTTTAGCTCAGAGTAAATCAGACCCTTGCAGTCTTTTCTGGCAGGTGTTTTCCTCACACATGAGATACTGTAGACCTGAATCAGTCTCACTGCTGTCCTCTAGACACATTCTGTGTTCCTCCTGAAATGTGATATCCAAAATCATTCCTGCAAAAGCTGCATGGAGTAGGCTGCAGGAATTATTTTGTATCTTGATTCTGTACTGATGCCTATCTACCAGAATATACTGTTTATCCATCTTACAGCAATATGCTGAATGTGTTTTATAGAACCTGCACAAAAGGAGTGGGAACTGCATCTTAGATCCTCAAGTTGTGAGAACACTACATTACAACTGACTTCTGTAAGAAACAAACTCAGATTTCACACTTTCTCTACTCCAATTTGTTCCCAGTATTAATAATTTATTCTAACATTTTTATTTGCTAGTTAAAGCAAATTTTAGTCGTTTGTAAGGTAATTTGTTTAAATACTTGGTGTCTTATAGGACTAAGCTCTTGAAATTTTAACATAGGGGAAAGGAAGCCACCTGCTGATGAGAGAGAGAAAGTAGCGTTCTGGTATAAAAGCTTTATAGCAAGGAGAGCTTTATAGTAGAGATAATGTAAGGAAGAAATTCCACATTTAAGTGCAGTTGAAAGTAAATTTGTTATATCTGTGCTACAGGAACCGTGGTGTTTGATATGGTCTTCATGCACATTGATGTACTGTGAGATCAGATTTTAGTAAATGAGATGTGTTATATGTTTTCTGTGCAGTAGAGCTGAGTGAGCACTGCTGCAAATCTGAAGTGTTTAGCAATGAGGTTCAGTCAGACCATAACATCTGAAAAAAGAGAAATATTTTTATAGGCCTATAGTTCTGAATTTATATTTTCCTCCCTTTCTCTTTAACTCTGTGCTCCAAAACTGTAGCATTTTAAATGACTAGTGAGGAGTTTTTGTAATTCCAAAACGCTGAGAATTTAGCCACTATTATCCATGTAAGTGCTGTAAAACTTCAAGAATTAGAAATGTGGGGGGAGATTCTAAATATACAGTTATATACATCTAGTTACATAGAAATTAATATATACATACACACACTGTTTAGAGTTCCTCAACTTTGCAGTTACTCACCTATATATATATATGTATGAGGTAAGAAACCTCTGTAGGAATACTCAGATAGCCTCAAACAAGCATGTTTGAGAAGACAGGATAAGTAATCACATAGCTTTTCATTTCTTTCTAGTTTTGCTGACCATATGCTTTCTGCCCAGCAAATTCAGGTCTATGAATTTCAGGTCTACCTAATGAAGCTTTCAAATTAACTTACAAGTGGTATTCTTTCCCTACATAGTGATCGAAAACTTACTGTGTGACAACTGGGTAGAAATTAGCATCTGCCATCTGTCTTCAGTGTGATAGTTGTCATCACATTGCTTATGTGGGAAGAAAAGAATCCTGTGAATGTATCGGTCGATACAATTGGATTTCTTTTCTTTCTAGCAGTGCTTGGGAAAAGGAGAACACAAAAAGTATTAGGAATGTGAAAATTAGAGATCAAGATAGTCCATGAATAGAGAAGAGCATTTATTTTTAATGTTTAAGTTGTCTCTTTTGTTGAAAAAACAAATGAAAATTTTGTCATTAAATATTATTGATACTGTCCTGTCATAAAATAATTCTCTGCAAACTGTTTTCTGTTATTTCCCGTGTTGCTATTCTGGTACATTTATAAACTTCTCAATCACCTTGGAATACTTAATTAAAAAATATTTCCCCAAATGATTTTTTTAACTCTAGGTAAATGTTTACATGTCCATCAAACCAATGATTTTTTTTTTTTTAAATCATTTTATGCTGACATCCTGACAATCCCTTTATGTTGCAAGGCCATGGAAGTGTAAGAACTTTTGATGAGAGTAGTTGAATTATTAAGATATCATAAGGGAATGGGTGAAAAATGCAGTGAGAGAAGGAAGGAAACTTCAGGACAGCCTGATGAGGAAGGAGCTGAAGTTTTAGACAAAGAGCACAGTGCGACTATTGTGTGCAGGGAAATGGCTTCCTTGTATCTTGGATTTTATTGTAATACCCATGTTACATTCAGAAAAATAGTTCTTTTATATCATCCTTAATAAATAGGTTCAAAGATAAGGCTGCAATCAGTTTCCTGTCCAATTACAGTAAGTGGCTGGATTGTGAATTTTGATCACTAGTGAAAGAGGCATACCGTGAAAGGTGAGAGTTATACAGGTTCCAGGCTACCCTTTGATGTGTAAATAACCTAACTCATGAAACAGTAATAGTGATTATAAAACAAAATGTTTTTCCCCACAGCCATTTTGTGTCTCAGAACCGCATCTGAGTATAAATAAAATAGTACATAGCAAAGAAATAGAACCTGCTTAAATTTGTAGTGGGTAGAACCTGATTTACTTCTCAGTCTTGATGTAACGCCATAGCTATGTTATGGCCCCTGTTGTAAAGTGGCATTTTACATATAATAAATACTTTAGAATATTTAAAGCACTGTGAAACACACAGCACGATAACCTATCTTTTCTGAATTTGTATTAGCAGAATTTCATAGCTTACAAATTTTTTTCAGAATAAAAGTTGTGGAAGCACGGGATTTTGTCATATGGCACTGTGAATAAAAACCTCGGTGGTGCGACCACCCCGGGGGTGCCATGGCCAGGGGGGCTGTCCACCCTGGAGGTGCCATGGCCAGGGGGGCTGTCCACCCTGGAGGTGCCATGGCCAGGTGGGCTGTCCACCCTGGGGGTGCCATGGCCAGGGGGGCTGTCCACCCCAACGGTGCCATGGCCCAGCGGGTTGAACACCATGGTGCTATGACCAGTGGGTTGCTCTAGGGAAGAAAGCATGGATCTCATGCTTCGTATGAAGTAGGAAACTGAGTATTAGCAGTTGCTATTGAAGACGGTGGGCATTTTAGAGCATCTGAAGAGGGCAGATGGAGAGAAGCTCCATCAGTAGATGAATTCTCCCATATGCTGAAGGGCCAGAGGGAGACGGATGCTTACAGGGGTTATACCGGAGCCTTGGAGGGAAGCCTGGCTGAGTGTGATGGGTTGACCTTTCTCCTCACACCCTTCCCCTCAGCCGCAGTTCTGTGAGGAAATAGCCCCCTGCTCTGCCAGGGGTTCTCTCTGGGCTGCAGGGTGGGTATCTGCTGCTCCATGGCCTCTCCGCAGGCTGTGGGGGAATCTCTGCCCCAGGCCTGGTGCACCTCTTCTCCCTCCTTCCCTGCCCTTGCTGTTCCCAGGGCTGCTCCTCACACTTTTCCCCTCACTCCCATCAGCGTTTGCCCCCAGACACGCTTCCCAGAGGCACCGCCACCTCCACTGATTGGATCAGCTGTGGTAGGACTGGCTGCAACCAGCTGTGTCCGGCACAGGGCAGCCCTGCCCACTCCTCACAGAAGCCACCATCACTGATACCGACACCCACACCCCATACATGGCATTATTCTGATAAAGGCTCCTCAGGCTTTCCTCCCAGGAGCCGGCCGGGGTGTTGTTTGCTGTCCCACCAGGAGCCGGCCGGGTGTTGTTTGCCATCCCGGCCGCAGCTGTGCGGGTGAGGCTCCTCAGCTCTGGCAGGTGTGAGGCCAGCTCCGGCTCTGTTCAGATGAGGCTCAGGTGTGCCTGCAGCTCTTGGGGCGAGGGCTGGGCTCGCTCTGCTCACACTTCAGAGCATGGGCTGAGTACAGACAACTCCAAGGAGACTTGCTGGTGAGTTCTCAGTCTTGCTTAGAAGCAATTAATTAATTTTTGGTTTCCTCAAGTTGTTTGTCTCATCCTTCTGTCTGCTGCTAAAGTTTTTATTGTTTAAAATTTTGCTAGTGTCAGGTTTTAGTAGCAAGTTTTGTCTGTGGGGCTTCAGGAAAGCAATTTGGTTTTCTTGGGCCTCTGAGAAAACCTCTGGAATGCTAAAGGGAGTTGTTATATCCTTTACTATCACTTTTTTTTTCAGTCGAGAGCATGTAGCAGAGGCACCAGAAGGGTGGGATGGAGAGGGAAGAGAAATAGAAACTGTCTTTTGAGAGACTTTGATTCTCACTACAATTTGTGGAACAGGTGATTGCATAACAAAGGGAAAAGAGTAACTGGAAGTGTGAACTCCTGTGTGTGGTTTTGTCTCAGATCTGATGACTCTTGTCCAGTTAATTGAGGTTAGAGAGGGGCTCTCTGAAGCCCCCATCCAATTAAGGATTTGTTCAGGTTCAAGCATACTCCAAGTCTGTTTACTCTTTGTGTATGTTGAAGTGCTGTTTTGAACTGGAGTTTCAATATCTAACTTCATACTCACATATCCATATCCCACATATTATGTGGGATATAAAAATGGTCAGGTATGTACTGAAGTGCCTTATGTATTGCAAGCCACAAAAACTGGTGGGAAAAAAAAAAAAACCACCACAAAACAACCCAGGCTTGTGTTACCTACTAATGAAGCTGGACACTTGAGGCAAACTCTGTTACCCAAAACCACTACAGTTATCCTTGCCTTAGTAACCAGTTACTTAAAAAGAAAAGCAAATTCTGACCCAGAAAGGTAAATAGGTTTGTATGTCTAAATCAATAAACCTAAGTATAATATTGGCATTTAGATTTAGAAAGTAATTCATAGTAAGTTTAGACTCAAGCTTTAAGTAATCTATAATGAGTTGATGTTTATTTTCTGCACTTGTAATTGAAAGCAGTGATACTTTTGTTTTCCTCAAGCACATCTGTATTAGCCAGGTGGAACTGATAGTTGTCATTTCCACAAGGGCAAATTTATTGAGCAGAAAAATTGTTTGTGCAGAGTTAAAGTTGTATCTGATGTATAGACTACAATAGGAGTAAGATTACCAAGAATCAATTATTTCAGACAGCCAAAGATTACTGTGGGCTCTCATTTCTGTTAGCAGCTGCATTTTACAAACAGCTGAAGTTGTAAAAGAAGTATCTGAAAACATAGAGCTCTTTGCTTGCATTAGAGTATTGTGTCTGATATTATTGGATTACATAATGTATGGGATTTGATAGAGGACCTTTGGCAATTGCTGCTCCATAGTTAATGATCATAGAGGGTGGAATCCCCCAAAAAGTACATTTCAATTGAAGAGTCATATGTATAATTTGTTTAGAAACTGCTCAAAAAGAAAACTTTGTTAACACTGCATATAATATGAACAATGGGAGATTTTTAGGAACCTGAGCAAATTAAAGACTGAAGATAATCACTGACTGCAAATAGCTAATTAGTACAGTATTCTGTAGTTGTACTGGAAGGGGAGTGAACGTCCATACTCTAAGTTCCCTAGTATCTTTTTGCCAAGGATTATATTATCTCTGTTTGAATTTCCTTGAAAGAAAATATTTTCTGACAAGGTAAGGAAGTATGATATAGAACTATAAGATTTCACTAATGATAGTTTTGAAGCAGAAACAACAGCGATAGTAACACAGCAGGTGACAAGATTGGTGATGAAGTGAATCAGCTGTGAAAAGTTTGTAAGTGAGGAAATGTGGTGGTCAGGAATGATAGGAGGATACTTGTGAGCGAGCAGTGGCTGAGTCTCAGAAGTGCAGGAGCTGTTGGAAGAAGAGCAGAGCATAACAAACATGCAAAATGAGACATTATCCTCTGTTTCCCAGAGCGACCAAGTCCAGAGAGCTTCAGAGGAGGAGTTCAGGCTCAGAGGAACTGACTTTGTTAACTATTTGCAGGTGTGTCCTGAGAGCTGATATGCTCCTCAGTGCAGATATTCAGCTATTTGTAAAATGCACCTGCTAATGGAAACAATAGACTCTAGTATTTGAGTAGGTCAGTGATTTTCCTTGGGGTTTCAGTGGTTTGTTTTGTTTATTTTTTTTCCATTTTGAATAAGGCAAGAAAGTTTTCTGCAAAAATACAATTCAGTGCAAAATGTACAATGAACTACTGTGAGGAAAGGAGCAGCTGACAGACATAGTTTACTGTGATTGAGAGGAAACATTTATCTGCTTGTGAGAAGAGCAGGTTTGTAGTCGTATGTCTCAGCAGAAGGACAACGATAGGGGAATAGCCTCTGAAGCAGGGGCATTGGAGCATTTTGAGGAAAGGAAGTGTGGTCTTTCCCAGAGAACTGAAGTCTAGTTTTCTTGGCCATTTCACAGCCTGAGTTGAAAATGCTATAGATGCTTTTGCAGAGCTGAATAGCAGATTAATAAACTCTGCACGGTAAACAGGTTTTACGCAAGACTATCTCAAATGTCTGTGTGTTGTATCTATTTCTGGACACCAGTAGCACCAAGGCAGCTCAGTTCTAGCCAAACTTTTTTTTTTTCAGGGCCTATACTAGTTTGCAATAGCACCACAGAGACCATTCAATCTGTACTGTACTATTTAACACTCTGGAGAGCTTCACTGTTGATTATTTCAGGCATCTGACCTGGTTCTGCAGGAGTCGAAGTTTTAGTAGGACTTGATTTGCTTTCCAGCAGAGCCACGCAGATGTTTGTGCAGCACGCTGTACTGTGTTTTTGAGTTCCATACTGCTGGGTGTTTTCCCCATGTTCCACAGTATCTCAGCCTCCACTATCCTAGTGCAGAACTGGTGGATTTGGGCATGCTGGGAGGGGCATAATATATTGGTTTAGGCACTTAAAGGTCTCTAATTTTCAGACAAGACCCCAAAAAGTCTGCAGATTTGCTAACTGAAAGGCTATCTAGCAGTGATCTAGATCTGATGAAGATTTATTATGGACAAATTGTAATTGTTGGAGGGGCCACATTAGAAGTTGTAATCGGCTAAAAAAAATAGTGTGGTGTCAGTGATTTATGGGAAGTATTTTCCAAGGTCAGCTTGTATTTCAGTTATTAACAATTTAGAAGGACCTTTACC
The DNA here is from genome assembly GCA_013400615.1 of Syrrhaptes paradoxus. NCBI lineage: Eukaryota > Metazoa > Chordata > Aves > Pterocliformes > Pteroclidae > Syrrhaptes > Syrrhaptes paradoxus. Next base: position 65,095 of record VZTO01001425.1, read on the forward strand.
TGGAACCTTCTGACTGAGCGTTGGCATGAGGATATAATGTTGGTGCAGAGGGAGAGATACTTTGATGTCAAGTGTACCTGTTCAGTTAATTTACATCAGTAGGGTCCAGTATTTTAGCCTTTCGTGTTAATCAAGTTATGTTTTTGAGGGTCCCATCTATATGCTTATAAAAAAAAAGTACAAGGAGAAAACCCAAAAATTTATTAAATATCTCAAGATCATACTAAGAGTTGATATCCTAGTAGACATGCTAGGAATCTGTTGCCGGAACTAGGGATGGGAGAGAAAGACTTGCAGATATTCAGCGAGGTTCATAGGTCTATATACTTGTTCGATGTTTTGACATATATATGTATTTTATTTTCTAATCTTAAACATATGTTAATTTTCTAAGCTCTGAAATATTTTGGGGACTTCTGAAATCAGTGGGATGTGTAAAATGGATAAAAAATTAACTTGACTGAACTTTGTTTCTTAACTGAACACAATCTTGATACCTCACTTAAGTATAAAACAGGGTTTAAAAATTTGGGTTCATTTAATTGATTAATATCTTCAATAACCACCTTGTTCAAGGATTTCTCAAACATTTTCTTAAGAAGCTCAAACTCATGAAAGAAGCATCCCACACTAGAAAATTAAATCAGGGTGAGTTTTGTCTTCATATTGTGTCTTGTACTACCTAGTAGGATTCAGCAAGATACAAAATAAAGGCTTTGAAGTTTCTTCTCGATAGCTGAAGACATGTACACACCTTAAAACTTTTTCTGTTCTTGTCCATCTCGCATTCAGCCACTAGAGGGTGGTAAAATATTTCCAAGTTTTCCTTTCCTTTTCCCCTTCCTTTTATTTTGTTTTTTCCTTTTTTTTTCTTTCCAATGTTTGAACTCCTGTTATAACATATACCGATTTCTAAAAAGGTGATTTGCACAATACCATACTTTATAACTCCATATTTTAGAAGTGACAGGGCTTTTTTCCACTCTTGGTAACAGATTTTTCTTTCCTGCTTTTGTGTATCTGAAATTGTGTCTCTTGGGTATTTTGAAAGGTTTTGATTGGGAGTTTGCTAGTGTGAGCACCTCAGGCTCTGTTGTACTGCCGTGACTTGTCGGGTTGGCACTGACTGGTGCTTCCACTGCAAAATCGGGCTTAAATATAGAACAGCACTGTCATCAGTTTCCATTCCCCTCTTGAAAGGTAAACTATATTTTCAGAGCAGTAAAATATCTCGTATTCCGAGATAACGGTGAGGGTTTTCCTGAGTGTCGAATGCAGGGCGGACAGGCAGCATATCATATTCCCCAGAGACTGCTTGTCCATGAGCCGCTGCTGGTCCTGTCCGCAGGCGGAAAGAGGGCACTGCTGTGCCTCGGGGCAAAGCCTCCCATTTCCTGAAGCCAGAGCCATCGTGCCTTATTAATTCTTGTCTGTGTTATGAAGTTCAGAAATCCCCTGGTAGTCTGCACAAATCACAGTGGTGTAGTTCCCATTGCTGTTTGTTTTGGCAGAATGTGTAGGTGCCTCTACACAAGACAGGCAACCGCGAGACAGGTATTTTCAGCTGCTTTGCAGCCAGGCAGGCAGCACTCTGCGAACTCGCAGATAAGAAGTGCTCACCATGATTGTGGTAGAGGGGAAAAAAAGAGGCCATACCTGAAGGTGTCAAATATTTATTAAGATTTCCACAGTGGAAAATCTTTAGTGCTCTCATAAGGGCATTGAAAGTGATGCATTGGTATGGGGTGGCAGCTGCCAGTCCATGATTTTAAAAATAAAGTTTTTACATAGCATGTTTCTGTTGATGGTATTAACTCTAAACTCTAAATATCTCTTCCTTAAATACACTGTTCCTTGGACAGTAAAGAGGACCATGCTCTGACTGTGACCCAATCTGCTAAAGAAGGGATGAAGTAGTGGGTCCCTTTCAGACAGGATGTGATGCTTCTGACATATATCCTGTCAAAACCAGAAGGGACAGCAGCCTTCAATGATGGGTGCTCAGCAATTCAGTTTCCAAGAAACCAAGTCCAATTAAGGTATCCCAAGGCAGGCATACAAAAAGGGAAATATTGAAGAATTACATCAATAGTCTCTTACAAAAATCTACATTGCACCTAAGTTTCAGTTCCTGTGTGTCTGCGTGTATTGATTTTCATTACTTGTCAGGGGATTGATTTGGGAGTGTGTCTTTAGATACTGATGTTCAGTTTTTCTGGCTATTATTGCAATGTTACCCAAGATGCCTGGAGCTGAGCTTAATTTCCCACTTTTAACTAATTTATAAAGGTAAATAATAATACTAAATTAGAATGGAAAGAAGCAGATGGATATTAGTGCAGTTTCTGTTATTTCTTGTTTTCTGTTGCATATTTGTTACTATTGGATTAAAGATGTCATTGACACATTTTGTAGAAATGTGATTCTACACATGACTGTACAAGTAAGGGCTCGTCCAGTGTTATTGCATTGCTGCAAACTTCATAGTGTACATGTTATACAAGACTACATTTTTGTGAACGTACTTTCTACTCTTTGGTGCACAACCTACATATACATATGCCTATAAAGATACCTCAAACTGTGTACACATAAAAATACAATTTTATAGATACTGTACTTTGTGTATAATTTGTTACTGGAGGTAAATATCTGCATGTTGATGTACAGTAGTGTGGTGTTGAATTTTGTTTCAGCAAGACACAGTGTTTGTTTAGTGTTTCACTGCCTTTAAGATTTCTTTTTTCTTTCCCCACCCTCCCTCTTCCCCACTTAGCCTAAGCAACTATTCAGATACATAACTTGGAATTCTTGATCATAATATTCTAAAAATACTCACTGAGGGGCAATCCCCAGTACAAGGCTGGCAATACATTTTAGAAGTGAAGTATGATATTCAGCGAAAGCCGTCAGCTCTGACTTATATGTTAGTGGTGATGTTCTTTCCCTTAAACATTGTGTTGACATTGCTTCAGTCATTCTTTTATTTACTGAGTACTCAGTAACTCAAAGTAAAATCCAATAATAATGTTGTTAAAGCATATATTGTGAACTATATGGTACTAATATTTTACTTATACTTTAGTTGAAAAAATATAGAAATATGACTTAATAGACAGTTTTAGCTTCAGTAATTGCAAGCTGTAGGGTACTATCTGGTTTCTCATTCTTCTTGGATCGTCTTTATTTGCATTTAATACCAATTATGGAAATAAGAGAACGTGTCCACTTCTACAGATACGCTGAACAGTATTTTGACTGTTGTAATGAATTTATATTGAAGCAGTCTTGGATGAGAATGTTAATTGTAGGAAAGGAATATGAAAGGGACTTTCATCTAAGGAAAAACTTCCTGGCATATAGGTGTAGTTAGTCTGCCTTACAGTACATAGAAAGAAACACCCTCTGGTTCTTGGGCATGATTTTATTGCCATTTATGTGGGTTTTGGTAGCTGGGCACAGAAGTAGAACTTTCTTCTATTGTAAATTGACTTATCCTTCTTCAACCTTCAGCTGCCAGAATTAGTTGTTTGGCTTTGCTTTTTCATTTGTTGACCGACCAAATTCTCTTTTCTCAATGACTTCTGAATTATTTTGGAAAGCTTTTTTGACTGCTTTATCTCCCATTTCATTTCCTTTAGTATCTACACAGGCTGGAATACATACAGAAATGACATTGTTGCTGTGACTTATTACCTTATTATAGACATCAATAATTTCCAAAGCTGTTCCTACTCCAGTGATTGAAATTTCTAGGGTGATATCAACAGCACTTAAAAGATCTGGAAAAGTGACAGATTGTAAAGGCTGTACGTTAGCAATCTAATTCAGTGCCATTGAGATAGCAAATAACTCAGCAGTATAACCAGGTAACTAATCTAGCTGGCTTCTTCAGCCCAAATTCACACATAGGAGGCTACTAAATTCTACCCCACTACAGTCTCTAGAATGAAAATGGAAAACAACACAGTGAAGATTAATACAAAAATAAAGCATTAATTACAAGGAGATGATTGCAATTAAATTTTTAGCCAAGTAAGGTTTTGCAGAGAAGGCAAAACAATGCAACAAATCTTGGAAGTAAAACTCAAATTTTTGGAGGCCTAGTTGGGCTGGCATAAAGTTCTCACATCACTAGTTCTAAGAACTCTTAGAAGTGGGGCTGAATTATGTTTTCCCTTCTTGTTTCAGCTACAAAAGAAAAAAATGTAGGAACTGCTGCTTTATATTATTCTGAAATTAAAACCTTAGGTGCTGTTAAAAGTGGTGATTCATCACACTGACCAACTCAAAATCTGTGGTCTCACCTAGTAATTGCTAAGGATTCAATTAATTACTTATCTTGGACAAGAAAATTTAATTTTTTTTAACCCTTCATCCCCATTAGTTGCAGCACACCAGATTAAATGTGATATGGCTGCTTTCTCCATAATTGTTCCAAATCCAACAAATGGTTAAATATTCCATCATCTCTCCTTATTTTTTCACTGCAGTCTCTTAATCTTTGTACTACCAACAATGAAGTTCCTTCACTATGAACATAAAAGCCACAGCTGCTCAGATCAATTTATGTGCCTGCTTCGCTGTCCCTGCAAATATTTTTCTTAAATCCTTTCAGTATCTGATTTCCCATCATATGATGTTCCAAATTCATTTTTTGTACTGCTATAAGGAGCTGCCTAGTATGGTCATTTTTTTTTAACTGTGCCCTATCCGACTCTCCTTGTGGTGTCAGTCTTTCTAGCTCTGGATTTTTCACTCCTCCAGGGAAAGACTCTGTTCACNTTAAATCCTTTCAGTATCTGATTTCCCATCATATGATGTTCCAAATTCATTTTTTGTACTGCTATAAGGAGCTGCCTAGTATGGCCATTTTTTTTTAACTGTGCCCTATCCGACTCTCCTTGTGGTGTCAGTCTTTCTAGCTCTGGATTTTTCACTCCTCCAGGGAAAGACTCTGTTCACAGAATCACAGAATCACAGAATGTTAGGGATTGGAAGGGACCTCGAAAGATCATCTAGTCCAATCCCCCTGCCGGAGCAGGAACACCTAGATCAGATCGCACAGGAACGCATCCAGGCGGGTTTTGAATGTCTCCAGAGAAGGAGACTCCACAACCTCTCTGGGCAGCC
>VZTO01001426.1:1174-47922 GCA_013400615.1 Syrrhaptes paradoxus
GAAAAAAAAAACCCTGAAAATTCTTATAATTTTATTTTTACTCCAGTGTGTGCATTATGCATTTATATAAAGAAAACATTCATGCTATATCATTAGCAAACAAATAATAATCAGTCAGACATGAAGTATTATTAAAAGACAAGAAGATTTTATGATGAAGACAGGAGAAATAATAGAAATTTGCAGAAGGGCTGTTGTTGTATCTTGTAAGGAATAGCTAGAAAATTAGATTAATCAAGGAGCAGACATTTGGAAGAAAGTTTGTGTGAATGCCTGACAGTCTTGCTCTTTCCCTCATTTCAAATGTTGGCAGGGTAGCATGCAGCTCCAAGGGAAATGTGCTCCTTTCATACTTGAGTAATTGATGAATTGTATGCAATATGCAAATGAGAATCCATAAATCTTATGAATGACAGCTTAATTTATGTGAGCCTTAATGAATGCAGGATTAGATTTTAATTAAATATCCTCAAAGGCACCCTGAATAGTAGGTTTTTTTAGGCCTTGTTTTTTTGAAGACTTGTTTCACATGCAGTGCATTTTATGAAAGAAGAAAATCAGGCAAAGAACTTAGTAGAAATGTTCTTATGTTTTAATGATAAGCATTGTTCTGATTCATGAAGCAAACAGTACTTCAACTGATAATAAGCATTTAACAAAATATCTACGGATCCTTTTTGTACTTCCTACACAATTTCCCAAATTTGATTACTTTTAATTGCTGCTGGCTTCTGATATGGTATGCTATTTTTAATTACAGGAAAAGTTATTAAAACTTTTCCAAAAATAAACAGTATCTTCAGAAGAGTTCATTAAAGTTTGATTGGCTATATGAATGTTTTAAATGCTAGATCTAATTCCACTAAAATAAGGTGTTCACACCCCGTTTTTAAAATTGCATCTCTAGACAATACATAATGAGATAAAATGATAAAGAAGACAGAAGGCTGAAAATAATATTTAGCAAGCAGAATTCTAAGATAAAAGTGTTCTGCAACAGTGCCTGCTATTCCCAACTGTCTTTGGAATACAGGAACTGATGTTCTCTCACACCTGTTTTAAATTGGTGTAACAGTACTAAGAATGTGGGTAGAATCTGTTTGAGTTGGGAGAGTAAGTTGAGCAAACTTAAGAAATGCAGGCATTAAAGTTGTGCACGATGTGGTCCCCCAGCCTTATTTCACTGACTGAATTTGTCTGTGTTACTTCATAGTGTTTACATGGGCAAACCACTGGTCCCTTCAGGTAAATTTTCTACTGTCCTGTATGTGATTCTTGCCTTGTGAAAACTAAGGACAAGGGCCTCCATTTTTTGGTGTTTACAGCTGTCAACTGTCAAAATTGTCTCTTTCAAAAAAAAAAAACAACAAAAAAAGGTCTTTCAGTTGACAACTGTAATATTCCCTGTGAAATTCAATTACTTCAAAAAATCCAGAAACTCATTACTTTTCCTTCCAACTACAGTATTTTATTAGTAACTCCTCTTCCAACTTGGAATAGTCAAGATCCTTCCTCCTCAGCATCTCATGGGTGCTGCTCTTCAGGGCTTTTGTCTGCACTCCAACTGTGGTAGTGGTAACTGGGGTTTTCTTGCCATTTCTTGTAGCTGAAATAGTAACAAGGACGTGGAGAGTGATAAGGAAGAATTAGTCCTTTCTGGTTAATGAGTAGGTATAGAGGACTCCTGCACATCCCCTCATATCCAAGACAGACCTCTTCAGATCAGCTGTGGGCAGGTGTGGTGAACCTCTGGGAGAAGTGGACTTTCCCTCAGTGCAGCAGCACTTTCTTCCTCTGGATGCTCCTGCATAGTTGGTATCATAAATAAAAAGCTATAAGAGAATGTCAGTAAAAGAAGATATAGGACAATTTGATAAGATGAATCCCAGGGGCCAGTGGCATTCTGGGAGGTCAGGTAGGAAACAGCTGAACAGTTAACGCAAAGATGTAAATCCTGCTTAAAACTACATTGGTGTCCTTGGAATGGGGGCAACTACAATATTTAAAAAGGGTCTGGGTGTTCAGAGAACTGCAGACTGGGAAATCTGGATCTATACTTCACAAATAAGTAGAAAGAATAATACTAATGGGCATTAGATAAATCTGATATACCAGGGAGGAGTCAACTCTCGTTCTGTAGATGGAAACTCTGAAAATATTAATGAATGCAAGAGAAGGCTGTACAACTGGTAAAACTTACTTGGATTCTGAAAAAGCTTTTAGCAAGATTTCTCAGCAGGGAAATTATGTTGCCATGGGTCATTTGAAAAATACCTACTTAAATGTAGGAAACTAAACACTTGTTATTTGTTTTCTTTGCTAGCTGAGAAAGGTCACTACTGAAGTCTCATGGTGGTCTGTAATAAGACTTAAGTTTTTCAGTATCTTCATAAACAATATGGTAACAAAGGGAAGTAATAGCACATTAAAAATTAAGCGTTAGAACTTTTTTGACTAGAAAAAACATGACTGAAGTTGAGGATCACAGAGAACGAGGGAGGAAGGGTAACAGAGGTCTCTAAAATTGGGAGTGGAGTAAGAAGGTCAGGAAGGAGCACTCATCTAATAAGAGAACTAGCAATCATAAAAAGAAACTAACAGATGGTAGATTTAACAAAAAAAAAATTGAGTCACTGCTTCACACAATTCATACATTAAGTTGCCCGATAACACTGCCACAGTACATTGTAGAGGCTCAGAAAATTACAGTTTAGGTAAGAAAAATCCATCAAAGATGGTAAAACACCACTGCACAAGGTCCAGGACATCTCTGTGATGCAAATTACTTGAGGCTGGGAATGTATCTTGATACTGGATCACCATATGGTTTTCTCTTTCTATAAGTTTTACTTAGGCAGCTGGTACTGGTCATCATCAGAGACAGGATACCTGGGTAGGTAGGTCTTTGGTTTCACCCAGTATGGATTTTCTTTGGTTACCATGATATGTATTGCAGCCCTTGTGTATCCCTAGAGATGTGCATGGGATATAAAGAGAAAACACTGAGCTTTTATAAGGGAGCATGCACTCTCAACATTCCAACAAGCAGATGAATTATCCACTTTTTGATAGGGAAAAGAAAAGAGAAAGTGAGACTGGCATGAAGAACAGCATGTTTGGACAATGATATATTTGTTGATCACCATCCAAATATAGATGATTTCTGTCTGTAATTATCAAAATGCAGTTAACAGGTCTGGAAAATGCCTGAGTAGGAAGTTTAAATGGGTATTTGATACTAAATTGGAGTATGGATGACATGTATTTTTGGACAGTTGAAGAAAAGGAAAGGGAAGAGAGAGAGGTAGAAGTGATTTTCGTTTCTGTTTTCTCATTGTTCTCTGTTAAAATGGAACCTAGATATGCATCCTTTTCAGAACTGTAAGTAATTTGCAGCACTTTTATGTTTTAAAGACAAGTGTCAGAAGACATCTTTTTTCAATTATTTTATCTGAATACTTTCTTTTCTGAATTATTATGTGAATTATCTGAATATTTTCTTTTTACAAACTTCAAATGGTGACTGTGTCAACGAAAGGGTGTATGAGTCCCTTCAGCCCCATGAAGAACTCAAATAAGGAGTTCCAGTGGTGACCCCATGTGTGATAATAGTTTATTAGTTAATGAACTAGCAAAAGGTGGGGAGGGAAGATGATCCTTTTTCTGTGAGCATGTATCTTTACAGGAAGTGTGTTTAATTCAGCATTGGCAGCATTACACAGTCTGTATGAGATATTTCAGACATGGGTTTGTGTTTACAATGTGGACTTTCATAATGTCGGTTAGGCTGGGCTTTACAAATGAGCTTTGAATGATTCCTTACTGTTATTTGCCTAGAGACTCCATTCTGGCTAGTGGCTGCTATTTGTGATACTTGTGATACCAGTGATACTTAGAGAGAAATGTCAAAAAATGTCCCAACTTTTGTTTTTAGTTAGTTAACATAGACATAGATTGTTTTTATTACTGATGCATATAAAATAGAAAGACAAGTAACTTCCCTAGAGAAATAAGCAAATAAGGTAGCTCAGCTATTGAAAGCTCTATTTTTTTCCTGTATGGAGATTTGTATCCATATATGTACATATAGATATAGTTTCATGTGTATTTATCCATCTATCTATCTTTCTATGTTTCTTTCCAAGGAAATTGTAGAAATTCATAGAAGAACTTTGAAGCCTATAGGTAGAATATGTGCATGTATGGCAGATAGATTTTTTCCTTGTATATGATTTTATTTATTTGATTTTATTTATTTGATGCTAAATATGAACACTCATTTTGATCTTAAAAGTAAAAAGGATGGATGAAGGTGAAAGAAAAGAGAGAGCCTTTGAATTCACAATTACGAGATCCAAATAGTGTTCCACAAGATAAAATGTCTCTGTAATCATATCTAACAAACTGTAATTTTCAGCTCAACTGTATGCTAAAATTTGCATCAGATTCACTGCCCACAACACATAGTTTTTTTTCAAAAAGACCTGCACAAATTTTATAACAAATAAATTGTTTAACTGGAAATATGTATGGATTCTCTGCAAAGCATGAATTTCATGTTGTGAGAGGAATTGGGCCCAATATGTCTGCTGTAATTGTGAGAGGTAATTATAAGATCTCCTTGAAAAGGACCTTTTTACAGATCTCGATTTGGCTTTCAACAGTTATGAATTTGAATTGACATCCTCAGCACAGTGCCAATTCCGCATGACTAGATTCATTCCACAAACGGAGTTTAAATGGCTGCATATATACTGCTAAACTCAGTGGGGCAGGGTTTCGCGCAGCCATCGAATTGTTAGCCTGGCATGGTTTTGGGAGGAAGGCGATTTTAGCTGTGTTGTGCCATTTGGCATCCTGACCAGAGAAATAAAATGGTCTGGTTTATTTACCAGTATACACAAATCCAGGTCATTTTAGACCCAGGTTAGCTTTTAGCTGACGGATCTGGGGGAGGAGAATTGCCACCCTGGTTTGCATGGAGCGAGGAACCACCAATTTTTCCAATCTCACGGGAGTAAAAGCATTCTGCTGCACCTGTCCTTGGCTGTGGAGGGAGCAGAAAGATCTCCGTGTTGCTTGAATCCCACGTCTGGGCCTACCCTGTAAAGAGAACTTTCAGCACACTCCTCTTGATATATTTTCTTTCAAAGTCCATCCTCTTCCCAGTCAAAAGCAACATAATTTTTTTCAGGCAAGGATTATTATTTGAGAGTTTTACTGATTTCACAGAGGAAGCCTGAGAACTAGCTGAAGCAAGCTGGCGGCCAGTGTGGGAGTGCTCTTGTAGTGAAGATGGGGATAGCAAGTTGGTAACCAGCATGTCCTTCTCTCTTCTTCAGCACCAGCAGGACTGCATCTGGATTACGGGGCCCAGTTTTGGGCTCCTCAGTGCAGGAGAGATGTGCACATAGTGGAGCGATTGCAGTGCAGGCCACCAGCGTGGTCAGGCTGGAGCACATGGCCTGTGCAGATGGGCTGTGGGAGCTGGGGCTGTTCAGTGTTGAGATCAGAAGGCAAAGGGAGGATTTTGTTGAGGTCTTCAGCTAGCTAAAAAGGGGGATATAGAGAAGCCAGAGCCTGACTTTTCTCAGGGGAGTGCAGCAAAAAGACAAGGGGCCAAAGTCACAAGTTGCAACCAGGAAAATTCTGACTAGGTAGAAGGAGAGAAGAAATCACTGTGAGAGGCATTAAACACTGGATCAGGTTGCCCAGAGTGGTTGTAGGTTCTCTCACCTTGGAGATAGTCAAAGCTCAAATAAACAACAACTGAGCAACCTGTTCTTGTTGATTTTGTCCTAAACAGAGGTTAGACTAGATGATCTCCAGAGGTCCCTTTCAAGTTAAATGTTCAATGATTCTGAGTTAGGACTAGACCTGCCTTGTGTCTCCTGTATTTGACTTTCACCGTAGCCACAGTATTTATGGCTAATTTCTGTTCAGGTTAACTTTTGAGTCTACTTATGTAGTTTAATGATAAAAAAGTTAATTTTGGTAGCTTCTAAATGTAAGGCAATATTCTTCAATGGGTGGAGTTAAAAAGTCTGTACTCCTTTAGCCGCCTTGTGAGTTCATCTTCTTTCAGCTTTGTGTATAAAAAATAATGTTACAGCAAGCAAAAGCTGAATTTAGTTTTGTTGAACTTTGCAATTTTTTTATGTGCTCAGCTTTTAGATGGGGAACAATAAGCAATGCTATTCACTGAAACTTATTATTACAGACATTTGGAGTATATGTCTTGATTTGTGTATATTATCTGATTGATTACTTTTGCTCTAAGCCTCAGTATGTTCACCTCTGAAGAGGTAAGTGCTACTGAGTTGTTTGATTTAGCATTTGATTTTGCCTCAATGGGATTGCAAACACGGAATGTGTTCTTGCATACAACAATTGTATTGTCAGCCTACAACACATGCACTGCATGTAAAGGATTTTGAAAAGTTATTGTAGGTGATACTGTCTGTGGTAAAGTGTCATAAGCCACCTAATAATCTGATCATAACTGGCATGGGAGATGCCTTTATAATATTTACAAAACCATGATAAGGTGGATTAATGTGGCAGTTGCATTTTAAGCATCTAACAAATCTATCTGAACAATTTTTAGCAGTGATGGTCGGTTAGAGGAGACTCTTCATGGAAATCATAGAAAAACCCTGAAATTAAAAGAAGTGTGAAGGTTTTATAACAATTATGGAGTGTATTATAACAATTTTGGACAAGTCTTTGCAGTGATTAGAGGAGGGACAGGAAGATGGTCAGAGGGCTGGGACACCTCCTGTATGAGGACAGGTTGAGAGAGCTGGGCTTGTTTAGCCTGGAGAAGAGAAGGCTCCGGGGAGACCTTAGAGCAGCTTTCCAGTACTTAAAGGGGGACTACAGGAGAGATGGGGAGGCACTCTTTATCAGGGAGTGTAGGGAGTGTAGTGACAGGATAAGGGGGAATGGCTTTAAGCTGAAAAAGGATAGATTTAGATTAGATATTAGGAGGATATTTTTCACTGTGAGGGTGGTGAGACACTGGAACAGGTTGCCCAGGGAGGTTGTGGATGCCCCATCCCTGGAGGTGTTCAAGGCCAAACTGGATGAGGCTTGGAGCAACCTGGTTTAGAGGAAAGTGTCCCTGCCCAAGACAGGGGGTTGGAACTAGATGATCTTTAAGGTCCCTTCCAGCCCAAACCGTTCCATGATTCTATGATTATCTGTTTTCATACGTGGGTCACAGTGTCCCATATCTTTACATATGTATGAATCTTAATTTAGGAAAAAATGAAGCACATGACTTAGGTCGTACTTGATTTATGTTATCAGTGCACATTTTAGTGGATAACGGTATATATCTTTTGTAAAATAATTTAGGTTGATAAGTTTCCTTTGTCTTTGGAAAAGATACGCTGATATTAGAATTGGGCTTTAATTTACCTAGTTCGCTGTGCTGTGGTGCTTGAATGTATTTCCAGTGCCAGTGTCTACTCAGCAGTACATTAATTTGTTATTTAGTGCCAGGTTAGTATTTTTAACTGGTGCTTGTCTTGTAAAACCCACCATTATTTTACTGTTATTGTCAAAACTGAGCATCTGTCCCAAGCAGTGTTGGAGACACTGGAGGAAGCTGAATAAACCTTATTACTGATAGTTATGTAGTCATCACGTATCAAATGCATACCAAATTACATTAATTTTCCTGAGCTCTCTCTTCTTCCTTCACTCCTCTCCAAGCTCCAGAAGCATGTGTGTGATGAAGATGAAAAAAAAGCTGGCCTTTGTACACAGGTTCAGTAACTTAGAAGCTCACTGATGACAGAAATGTTTTATCTCATGCTGTAGCTAACAGCCTTCCAGTTATTTAGGCAATGCGAATACTCACATTAGTAAAGGTACAATTAGTAGACCTTACTGGTTTGTAGAATATTCCACTAACTAATTGGTGTAAAATGTAATCAGAACAAGTAGAATCCAAACACGTATTAAAAAAAAAAAATCAGCTAGTGATCCTGATTTTTTTTCAGTTTAAAACTATAAATAAGCTGTACTTAATTAAGCACAAAAAAAAAAACAACCTGCAGAAGTGGATCTAAATTCCAAAACCAAAACCCTCTATCTTGTGAAAATGGTCCACAAATTATCCTCTTCAACCTACTGCATTGGTAACAATTTCAGGTGCTGGCTAAAAGGCACTTTCAGTGTGGTTGGTTGCTGTGCAGAATGGAAAGGTTTGTGAAGGTCTGACACATAGTTTTGTTTTCAGTAACGCTGACAAACAGCACATATGCAGAAGTGTTAGGTCAGAAGGTTTGTAGCATTTGTTGAGTAATCAAAGTGTAGTAATTATACATGCAATTTAGTGTTTTTAACGGCTCTTGACTTGCCTACATCATATAGGACTTGGTTGGCGCCAGGTAGGCTTGGCAACGGCTCTGAAAGGTATGAGTCATGGGAGTACTTGGCAGATCCCAGAGATACTAGTACATATCTGAGAAGAAAGAAGTTCTTGACCTCTTTCAAACAAAGCAGAGGGAATGTAAGAATTAAAAGTTAAAACAGTTCCAGCCCCTTTGCTATCCAGTCTTGGTATATTTTCAGTATCACAACATCATGGATTACCTGCTTGTTCAATGGCCATCTAAAGTGAAAGTAAAGATTATTAAGAATTAGAATACATTACTGACATTGCTAAGGTAACTGTTGCCTAATGATGTCGTGCTGGGTTGTATTACCCATTGTAGATATTGCTATCTGGTACAGTATAACAATTTTTTTTGGAGGATTTGCTTTAAATGGAAAATTTATAACTTCCTTGTAGAGCACACTGATGTACTGAAGCTGGAAACTGCTATGCAACTGCCATTGCCAAAAGACAGAAAATTTTTCTTGCCACACTGCTGCTGCTGTAGGCAATATAGGGATTCCTGCGATGATTCACTTAAAAAATAAGCATAACCTGAGAAGATCTGTTCACAGATACCTACAAATCAAGTTGCAGGGACATGAAAAAATATTTCGGTCTTCTTATAACTGTTGTTTCAAAGCATCTGGAACAATAATTGAGGAAAATAAATTTTAAAAAAATCTATATCCAGAGCACTTGAATACAAAATTAAAATGTAGTACTTCTTACCTTATCTGTTTCCAATTCATGTTTACTTCACTATTTTTTAAATTTCTCTCACCTTAATACTGGCTCAGAAGCTTCCTTGAACCTACCGCCATATTAATTAACTCAGTAAGAATTTGATATGAGATTTATGCACTGTTCTTTTACAGTCATTGCCTCACAACCTGTGATGAAAATATGATGTAGTACAAAGACTAATTTTTAAAATTTTGTATCCACAGGAAAGAGTGTAGTCAACCAGGATCTGTATAAAATTTTGGCTACAAATTGTCATTATGTGAAGAAAGAGCTTGATTTCTGAATTTTGGAGAAACACATTTATTACCAGAATGAGTACAAAATTGTTTACTTTTGTAGTTCTGTGGTACTGAGGCTTCAACAGACTAAAGAGGTGTTACTTTTTTATATTCCCTTCTCGTACTGAGTTTGTATTGTAGGATCATGGCTGCTTAATTTTTCACATGAGCAGAAGAAAATATCTGTTAAATATCCTTGAGGTTTGGTGCAGATTTATCATAATTGAATGGAAACATTAAAAAAAGCCACCCTGTGCAAATGTGTATAAAGATATTGTGCCTTCAGTTTTTAAATACAGACCCTTTTGGTTAATGGGGAGCTTTGCTTTAGAATTATTGATATAATATAGCTCACTCAGGTCCACTTAATCGATTTGGCCATGATAACTGAACTACTTTTTTTCATGAATTTTCTTTATTGTTTTGAAAGATGTATGAAGAATGTATTTGGTGCTTTGCATATGTGGTGCTTTCGATATATACTACAAAATGCTGACAGGGTAATGATAAATTTGCTTCTGTCATTGAAGGGCTGTATCTTGAGGTGACTTTTCTTTGGTTCTTTATTCACATAATGCTATTAGTATTGTTTGTTACAATATAGGATATTTATAACAGGAAACATCTGTGGAGCAGTAATAAAGAATAGTTTTCATAAAGCAGTTTTACATTATCCTTCTACCAGTATCTGATAACAGTCACATTTATCTGGATGTAGGAACGTTCTGACAGGTGTAAGGGATAACTGATTGATATAAACTCACTACTGCATGAAAATGAACCTTTTGATAAAGACATCTTAGTTAGAACTGATAAGTAAAGTACAGAGAACATAACTGTCTGCTATTATGTATCATTTTATTACCTTTATGTTGATCTTGATCTTTTAAATGGATAGTAAAGCATTGACAAAAGATGACTGAATATAGACATTTGTATAATGTACCTTTAGTGGGAGCATAATCTTTAGATCAAGGACAACTTAACAGGCAAAGAGCTCATAATTCATTAAAATAGAGACACTATCTAGTTCATAACATGGAAAACTTAAACAATGCGGTATTCTAAGGTTTCTAAATTAATACTTTTTCTATTTCTTTAAAATATAACTCTATTTAGATTTTGATAGAGAGGGAGGCAGATGAAAGCGTTGGCTAAAAATTAAAAATAGTTAAGAAATTTATTTTCTGTTTTATCAGTTTCCAGGGGTTTTATAGGCATATCCATGTTCACATCTCTCTGATATTAAGTTTTGAGCAGATGGATGTCGTGAAAATTATTGCTTCAATTGATAAGATAGAAATAAAAGTGTTTCTTCACTTATGTGTTTTCTGTAAACATATTCTGACTCTAGGTATTATTAATACAGTATTCTGGTGTCTTAAAGAAGAAAATAAATAGAATTCTATAATAATCTGAAATCCTATAGAATCTAGGAACTGTTGTCTTGGTTATACAATAGCATCCTACATCAGCATGTTGTTGGAGTCATGGGATAAACATCAGGATATTTAATATTTTGACATGCATTGATTTAATTTCATGTAGAAGTAGGGTCAATAAAAATAGCTAAGAAAATTCTAGTTAATAGGAAAATGTAATAGATGAAAACACAAAGAAAGTAGGGAGACGTATTTTATCATATGTTAGATATGATTAAAAATGTTTGTGTAAATGTATGTAGTGAGACAAAATTAATTTATACTTATTTAGTAAAATATAGGAAATCCAGTCCTGTATGCTATAAGTGGAATCTTTTTGGTATTCAATATTTGTGATTTACTAAATAATCTTTCAATGAAACAAATATTTTTTTCATGTGTCTGAGGTGAGAACTGTAGTTGCTCAGTACTACTAAGGTGGAAAAGGGAATAAGAGAATCTAAGAATTAGTAATAATTTGTGCTGTTAACCACTTTGGATAGTCAGCTCATCAGAACCTGCTAAATTGCATGAGATGTGGCAATCTGATTCTTTAATTTACTATTTTATTTTAAATAGAAATAAGAGGAGGGTGTTTTTATTGAATGTACTCTTGGCCTGAGATTCACCCTGCACAGTGAAAGTGGCTTCTTAAGTCACTGGTAGAACCTTGACATTTTGTTTTTAATCAAAGAGGTTTTCTGATCTAAATTTAAAGGAATTTATGCACATGATTAAGCAACTTCTTGAATAAGGGCCTTCATTTTTACCAGGAGGATACTTCATATGAACAGTAGTCTGTGCTGTGTAATTAAAAGACGTTATCAGATTTAGCTTAATTAATATTAAAACAAAACAAATGCTTGATGCCTCCTTCAAGGACATTAAAAAAAAAAAAAGCATTCCTGCTATTCTTGATTTGTCATGTTGTGCCAATGTTGAAAATTAATGAATAATGTTATTTGCCATAGTGACAGATTCTTTTACCTGAAATGCTATTCTGCATATAGCACTTGTGTGAAATGAGTTGTTCATGTGCTGGAGAAGTCCATGTACATCTTGTATGCAAATTATTATCTTTTAATCTGTCTATGAATACAGCAAGGTTGAGGTAATGGAGGTCTGAAAAAATTAACATTACATTATCTCCGTTTTTGTGGGGTTAAGTTAAAACTTTCAGAGCATGCTAATATTAATTGTGGTTAATTTTCCATACTTTTATGGCAACAGAAAAAAGAGAGGGGCGTGCAGTTGCCTCTTCAAAAATATACCATCCCTGTCCAAGACAGTATGTCAGCGTGTCAGTGAAATTTTCATGTTTAAGAAATGACTGTATGATCCACCTCACGTGACTCTTATCTGTTCTTATCCAGAGGCCAGTAGTAAAATTTTGTTTGCATCAAATGGCAGAAGAACAATGTTTATGTAGGTTGTTCAACAATCTTTGAAACATACCAGGAAATGCATAATTCACATTGTTTCTTCTCTGAGATCTTGATCCTTCTAATACATGTTCAGTATTTGTGTGGTGGTTTAGTATTTATGTTCTGAGCCCAATAGCATTAGTAACAATTTTTATTTATTTATTATTATTTTTTTAATCCAAGGGGAACTGTGTTTATACATTCAGTTTTTCACATCACAGAAAATATTGCCCCAGTTGGTGGTACATGTCGACTCAATAAATAGGCTGAAGTCTAAGTAAACAGAACAGCTGAATTTCTGTTCCACTTGAAATCGTGGTCCCTTTAATTGAGATTTACCAGATATGGGGAGAGAGCACTTTAACATACATAGCTGTTAATCTGGCACCTTCCATGAAAACTAAAATTTTCTTTTAAAAATAAAACTTTTGAACATGAAAGAGAAAAAATCTAAACAAGCCCAAATTAACTCTTTACTGGAGACAATATTTTTGAATTTTCCAAATGGAATTCAGCTATTAAAAATAATTTATTATAGAAAGACATATAAAATCCTTGTTTGAAACAGTACTGATCCACACCTCTGTAACACTTCATTAGAGTACTGGCACATTTTAAAAGCAAAACTTAATGAGAAAAAAAAAAAGAAAAAGGAAAATCCTGTAAAAGTATAAATGAGAAGCAAACCAAAACCAAACCACACAGCTGACATTTTAGAATTGTTTAGTGGAATTGCATCCTGGCATGGGCTGATTGGAATAAATGAACCTCTCCTGACCGTTGACTCTCAGTGTCTTAGAAACTGAATTCTGGAAGCATAACATGTATTAGCTTTGGTGCATTTTTTTGATATTTACAGGTCTTGGCAATATCTGAGAGACCTTGTTTTCATTTCTGGTCACCACCTCAGCAAACTAATCAATGAGGCATGAACTGCTATCTGCAGAGAAAGAAATGAAAAATAAACCAGAGATAATCCTTCAGTTAAAAGGTTATTCTGTGCGATAAAAGCTATTTTGTTAATTTATTTACTTACTGGTACAGTGAGATAAAGTGAGGGAACAATTAGGGAATTCTAGTTGAAAGGATTTAAAAGGGCAATGACGACTTAATATTTTAGGTTATTTGATTGACAATATAGTTACACAGATTTCTTAAACTAAAAAAAATAATTTTCAATGAGTCAAAATTCTGTTGGGTTTAATTAGTATTTTCTGCTTTTTCCAGCAATCATATCTTCATGTTCACAAATATTAATTTTAAACTATATTTTATTTTTATATGGTAATTTAGCTAAACTAGGATAATAAGTTGTTTCAAGAAAATATCTGCGGTAATAATTGTTTCCATATTTTATCCCTAGTTTTCATAATGTCATATTTCCTATTCTTTAAAATGTACTAAGATGTATAAAACCTTCGTTGATCTTGACCTATATGTAATCTGGTAGGGGATATTTGTAGTTTGCAGACTATTATATATTATTTAATTTGGTTTCTTAAAACTAATTAAAATTATTTTAGTATTCAGATAGTTACTTCTGAATATCAACACCATGTAGTACATAACATGTTGCAGTGATAGTGGGTTTTTTTTGCTGTGGTTTTTCTTAATTTTTAAAATTTATTTATAAAATCTTCCCAGTCTACGAGTCAGTGTTTTGGGATGTAATTCTGTTTATTTGCAAACAATATTATAATAAAACAAATATTTTGCATGCACATCTTTACTGATTCACTAATATTTTGAGAAGCAGAGATACATAGGGATAGCTGTCTTTCTCCAAGTCTGTCAGGAGGCTTTGATCTATGCTTGGGAAAAAGTAAAACAATGAGCAGCCCGTTTAACTTTTGAAAGTGGACGAGGCTTTGTAGCATCCTGTACATGCTGAATAATCCACCTTTAAGAGATTTAGTCTCTATTTGTCGATACTTTACAAGTTCTTTCATTTTACAGGGTTGAGGATCACCATTGCTAAGAAATTTTCTATTTCTCTTTTGGATCTTAATTTTTTCCTCTGCATGAGGATTGGTCTTTCCTTTTTTTATTCTGCCTGAAGGGTTGTTTTTTCACTCTGCTATTCTTTCTCACTTCCATTTTCATGAAGCCCATTCTTTTCCAGAACTATGAAGTTTGCAAATTTTTTTTCTGACACGGGAAGAGAAAATATTATATGTTGCTCAGTTATATTCTTCATAATTTCTTTTAACTGGTCATTTGCCAAGGTCTTGCAAGTTAGAAGCACTTTTTGTGGAGTTGGGTTGACTGTATCTTCTGTGAACTATCATGGGTATGATACTATTCCCACAAAAATCAAACTGAGTCTTTCCTTTGATTATAAAGAAAAGGGCTTATGGCCATTGTCGCCAACAGCAGCACAGTAATGATGCTGGAAGGGTATCAAGCAAGTCCTCTTTCATGCCAAATCCAGGAAGTGGAGGTTCTAATAAATTCTTGTGCAACCTTTGCTCCACACTTCAACAGAGAGGCTCTTTCATGGTCCTGAGCTTGCAATTCCTAGGGAGGCATTTTGGTTTTCCTCCTCTCTTTGCTCACTGCCTCCACCTCGTGGAACTGGCTCACCTGCCACGCGTTACAATTTTCCCAAGAAGCGATAAACTCAGAAGAGGCAGATCAGATGGGATAAGTCGAACTTGGTTAGTTGGCAGTAGAAATGCATTGTCAAAAATCAGTCAAGCCAATTTAGAATTTCTGAAAAAAAGGGGAAAAGCTGTTCTGAAGGACTACTTTCTGACGTGTCCAGACAAACAGGACATTGAAAGAGGATATTGCTGGTATACATGGATGCTCAAGTTATTAATATTTAACATTTACATTGCAGTAATAAATTACCAAATTTGGGTCTCATTTTGATAGTTTATGTTGTATCTTGTGCAATACAGGATTGCCCCTGTATATTGTGACCTCATTAGATGAAAATTCATATACATGTGCAGAATAGAGAAGCACAACAATTTAAGGCTAATCTGACTTAAGTGTTTTCAGTGATGTGATTGCTGCTGCTGCAAGCCAGCATAAGCTGTAACACGTTCTCATTCTTGAAAAAGTTTAAGCGAATATAGCCCCCTTTATTGTGAAGGATGTAGCACATTATCAGAGTATGTCTACTGAGTATCTGCAGTCTGAGTGGCCACCACCTTCTTTAAAAACATAGTTACAGGACAAGAATAAATATGAGAATCATAGAATCATTTTGGTTAGAAAAATCCTTTAAGATCATGGAGTCCAACTGTAAACATAATGCTGCCAAGTCCACCACTAGACCATGTCCCTAAGTGCCATGTTTACACATCTTTTAAATACTTTCAGGGATGGTGACTCCACCACTTCCCTGGCCATCAAGCTCAAATGCTCGAAAACCTTTTCAGTGAAGAGTTAGAGGTGAAGACCCTCTTTTCTCCTGTTGCAACAACTTACTGGTCAAAGCGGGATGTGGGCGACCCGCTGGGTAGCAGCTAGGTTGTCTGTCTCAAAAAATGCAACAAGTTGGTCAGCAAGAAGAATAATATCACAAATAGGCCATACTATTTCTGGGGTAGGACACTCTCCATCCCTGCTAAAGCTATTCAGGTACATGGAAGGGAATGAAAGATTTCTTGGACAAGACAAAAAACAAATGATTGTGAGTCTGTGTTATGATGATAATAAGGGCATTCATCTATAAGGCAAAAATCTGAGTGCTAATATGTGCTTAAATAATGTTTTAATGTAAACTAAGCAAAATCTCTAGAGCACAGCCAGAAATCCTCCTCACAGATGAGTAGTCTTACTAATATTAATATTTATTCTGAATAGTCTTACTAATGTTACATTATTTTTTTTCCTCTCTTTGTAGTTTAGTAGGTCTCTCAGTCTCTTCTTCAGTCTCAATATTATTATCCTGACCTGCTGATGATTAATTTTCTTTTTAAGAAAGTAGAGTTCTATCCCTCTGCTTGGATTGAAAAAGTCTTTCTGTCTTTGTATTTCACGTTCTGGGTAAGCGATCTATATTTTAGATTATGGTATACAAGTTAGTGGCTGCTTCTCTTTCTGTAGTAGCTGTGTTAAAGGTGAGAACTGTATCTGTCTAACTATTAAGTTAGGCAACTAGGATCTTTGTATAACCACTGTAGCCACAAACACACTTCGAAAGTGACTTTTGTCATTTTAACATAGAAGACTTAAAAGAGAAGAAGATTAATAGATTTTGGAGGTTGTCTCTTGCTCTCCAGAGAAACATCATAAGGGACTAACTTTGTCTGAATAGTTAGTTTGGGAAAAACTGGGGTAGTTTAAATTAATATGCCCTGTTAAAACTTTCTTTTTAAAATCAGCTCCTGTGAATGAAAAATTTCGTGAAATGACTGGAATGTGTTGTGATGAAATGTTTACTATTTGAAGATTGACTTCTTCATAACTTCAGAATGTATTTTTTCTTGCTTTTTGCCTGGACACTTTGGTCTAGACGGGAGCTATTTAGCTTCCAAAAAAAATAACAGTATAAATTTGAAACATCATCACAGTCTTTTCATAACTGATGGGAAATGGTGCGACTTCTAATACATTATTTATCAAGCTATGATTGCAAGAACAACAAATATCTTAATTAGTGGAATTAATCAATTATGCCTTCATACATTAGTTGCCTGTAGTCATCTATAAGAAAAAAAAAGTTTCTTATGCTATTCTACCTTTTAAAAATGTGGTTATCACACTCTCCTTCTTTCAAGCATTTAGAACAAAGTCCTGATAATTTAATTACATGCCTCATTCAAATGCAGGATCATATGAACCTGTAATGGCTCAAATCATCTGTTTACTAATAATTCATCCAGTAGTGCTTTTTTTTTTGAAGGGAGAGGGGAAAGGAGAACCTTATCTGCAATTTCACTTTGGTACAGTATTATAAAAGAATAACAATATAGTTGTGCAGTCTGCCATTTAGTTCAATGTTTTTGGGTGCATTTAAGCTATTGAATTAATCTCACTTTTAAACAATAGAATATAATACTTTAATAGCTTGCCTTTGCACTGGCTTTGTGGGATGCTGAAATTAGTATTATAATGCACTGTGTATAGTTTCTGCAGAATCTGATTGCTTTAGCAGCAGTCAGCTTGATAGTATCAGGTTCCAGCTTGCATTGCTGGGTCAACATGGACCCAGGCCATTAAAGGAGAAAGGTTCAGGGAAAGTTCATTTCTATTGTTTTACNACAGGACAAGAATAAATATGAGAATCATAGAATCATTTTGGTTAGAAAAATCCTTTAAGATCATGGAGTCCAACTGTAAACATAATGCTGCCAAGTCCACCACTAGACCATGTCCCTAAGTGCCATGTTTACACATCTTTTAAATACTTTCAGGGATGGTGACTCCACCACTTCCCTGGCCATCAAGCTCAAATGCTCGAAAACCTTTTCAGTGAAGAGTTAGAGGTGAAGACCCTCTTTTCTCCTGTTGCAACAACTTACTGGTCAAAGCGGGATGTGGGCGACCCGCTGGGTAGCAGCTAGGTTGTCTGTCTCAAAAAATGCAACAAGTTGGTCAGCAAGAAGAATAATATCACAAATAGGCCATACTATTTCTGGGGTAGGACACTCTCCATCCCTGCTAAAGCTATTCAGGTACATGGAAGGGAATGAAAGATTTCTTGGACAAGACAAAAAACAAATGATTGTGAGTCTGTGTTATGATGATAATAAGGGCATTCATCTATAAGGCAAAAATCTGAGTGCTAATATGTGCTTAAATAATGTTTTAATGTAAACTAAGCAAAATCTCTAGAGCACAGCCAGAAATCCTCCTCACAGATGAGTAGTCTTACTAATATTAATATTTATTCTGAATAGTCTTACTAATGTTACATTATTTTTTTTCCTCTCTTTGTAGTTTAGTAGGTCTCTCAGTCTCTTCTTCAGTCTCAATATTATTATCCTGACCTGCTGATGATTAATTTTCTTTTTAAGAAAGTAGAGTTCTATCCCTCTGCTTGGATTGAAAAAGTCTTTCTGTCTTTGTATTTCACGTTCTGGGTAAGCGATCTATATTTTAGATTATGGTATACAAGTTAGTGGCTGCTTCTCTTTCTGTAGTAGCTGTGTTAAAGGTGAGAACTGTATCTGTCTAACTATTAAGTTAGGCAACTAGGATCTTTGTATAACCACTGTAGCCACAAACACACTTCGAAAGTGACTTTTGTCATTTTAACATAGAAGACTTAAAAGAGAAGAAGATTAATAGATTTTGGAGGTTGTCTCTTGCTCTCCAGAGAAACATCATAAGGGACTAACTTTGTCTGAATAGTTAGTTTGGGAAAAACTGGGGTAGTTTAAATTAATATGCCCTGTTAAAACTTTCTTTTTAAAATCAGCTCCTGTGAATGAAAAATTTCGTGAAATGACTGGAATGTGTTGTGATGAAATGTTTACTATTTGAAGATTGACTTCTTCATAACTTCAGAATGTATTTTTTCTTGCTTTTTGCCTGGACACTTTGGTCTAGACGGGAGCTATTTAGCTTCCAAAAAAAATAACAGTATAAATTTGAAACATCATCACAGTCTTTTCATAACTGATGGGAAATGGTGCGACTTCTAATACATTATTTATCAAGCTATGATTGCAAGAACAACAAATATCTTAATTAGTGGAATTAATCAATTATGCCTTCATACATTAGTTGCCTGTAGTCATCTATAAGAAAAAAAAAGTTTCTTATGCTATTCTACCTTTTAAAAATGTGGTTATCACACTCTCCTTCTTTCAAGCATTTAGAACAAAGTCCTGATAATTTAATTACATGCCTCATTCAAATGCAGGATCATATGAACCTGTAATGGCTCAAATCATCTGTTTACTAATAATTCATCCAGTAGTGCTTTTTTTTTTGAAGGGAGAGGGGAAAGGAGAACCTTATCTGCAATTTCACTTTGGTACAGTATTATAAAAGAATAACAATATAGTTGTGCAGTCTGCCATTTAGTTCAATGTTTTTGGGTGCATTTAAGCTATTGAATTAATCTCACTTTTAAACAATAGAATATAATACTTTAATAGCTTGCCTTTGCACTGGCTTTGTGGGATGCTGAAATTAGTATTATAATGCACTGTGTATAGTTTCTGCAGAATCTGATTGCTTTAGCAGCAGTCAGCTTGATAGTATCAGGTTCCAGCTTGCATTGCTGGGTCAACATGGACCCAGGCCATTAAAGGAGAAAGGTTCAGGGAAAGTTCATTTCTATTGTTTTACCATGGTTACAAAACAGAAAAAAAAAAGGAGAAATACTGCATTTGTAACATATTGCTTCCTTGGGCCCTGAAGGTAGTATGATCTTTTTTTCCTCTTAAATTGAACACAGAAATATAAACCTGATTATCTGTAATGTAAACAAAAGAATATTTTCTGATCACTTTTAAAGTAAAACACAGATGTTCTGCATTGACTGCTGATGTAATTAAACAAAATGTTTGTATTCATTTAATTTGATCTCCCAAACTGTTAGCATTTAAATTTGTTGCTAAGTCAATAGAAAAATTAAAACTTCATACCGGCTGTTTTAATGCTGACTTTTGTTTACATAATTTTCACTTTAATTAACTCACAGGGAGCCTGTTGAAATAAGTATGTTTACTTTTTCTTTAAAATATAACCTGTCCATTGAAGCATTCTCTTTTTATTGTGATTATAAAATAAAGAAACATTTTCATGAAAAAGCATGATCTTAAATGTCATCATATGTGTTTAACATTTACTGCAAGGTTGTAAACCACTTGTTGAGGTACCATTATGAAAGGGTTTAAATCTTAAGGTAAACGTGTTCCTTACAAATGTAAGAAAAAAGAGAGAAATCATAAATGCCTTTCACAGCATTAGTATGTTTTACATGTGAACTGTTGAAGAAAGCTGATTCTATAGCAGTGATCATTCAAAGAGGTGAATCATGTAGTGGTTGTAATATAGAATAAAATTTGCCATCTGTACTAATATGAAGAAATTCTGTAAAGAAAAAGGTTCCACAAACATTCTCTTAGTGGAAGATTTACATGAAATTTGTCTGAACTCTGAAGGTTGTGACACAGCATAATCTTCAACAATATGTTTTTATTTATAAAGGCCATTATGTATAAGCAACTTTTTAGATAAGTGAAGCTGTTTGGAAATCTGACTGTTACAGAAGTCAAAGAGATAATGGCATTCAAGACAATGTTAGTTATGGAAACTAGCTTACAGGGGTGAGTGTATGTTTGTTATTTTCGAGTTGCCTGCTTCTATTATTATTAAATGTGATCTCATTAAGAAAAGGAGATTTCACATATGCTAAGCTGGGCCAGGATGAATGTGTATTTTAATTTAAGATCTTTGGGGAACATGCAGATAATATTGTTGACATAGTATGTGTCATTAATCTTCCAAGATGGTGGTGCAAGGCACATGCTCTTAGGGTCTGTCTACCCGAAGAGGTTTACAAGAGAGGTCTCTGGTCTTTTGAAAGAGTCATCTCACTGTACCATTGCTATTGACAGAATTTATGTTTGAGTCTTAAGAATAATGTTGGGGTGGGGGGGGGAAGGGGAAGGCAAAATGCTTGGTTGTTTGGCATGTGTGAAAGTTAGGAAACTTTATAGGGTGCAAATGAGTACTAAGTAAACTGTTGCCATTTGTTTACTCTTGAGTACACTTCTAGGTTTCATATCCATTGGCAAATGACATCTGTTTTTTCAATTGACTGTGATGCTCATTTTCTTTCTTAAATGATTGTGTTAATGTTAGTTACTGTGCCTTGCTAATCACTTGCAAGGATTGCAGTCAGTATGTACGCATACCGCACAGACAACACACACACACTTATGTGTTTATGTTTTTGCGTATCTAGATATTATAACGATCGACCTTACAGATCATGGTTCTGTCATGATGGGGTGACTGGAGATACTAATCTTTCACCATTTAGTTCTTCGTGATAGAGTCATGGAAGCTAGAGTTGACCTGTCTACATGCTGTGCATTTCTCTAGCTCCCTTGAGTGGTTCATGGTCTCACAACCCAGTGGGAGGGGAGATGGCACTCAGTACTCACTAAAGACTAGACTGATTTCCTCCTTTGCTTTAAGGTGTTTTGAGACTGCAACACTTGTTGCCTTGGGAATATCAGCGTAGAGACTCCTGTGTGTGGAGAGTGTGCTACACTGTGTGGTATATATATATACATGGATGTATGTATGTGTGTATGTGTGTATATATATATATACAAACATATGCCTCACATAAAGAGTTACTGTGTGAGAGAGAAAGCATTTGTGAGAACTAAATTTCCTATGCCTAGAAGTCCAAGGCATGACTTGTCATTTTTTTTTTCTGTAGTAATTGAATAAATGGATAAATCGGAACAGATGATTGCTTTACTGTTCCACTTGCCAGACTCCTTTTGTGTATCTGAGCCTCTATACTTGGAAGATATTTTTTAAAAGCTGTAAAACTTTCCCTTTTAAAGACAGTATAATGAGAAAACATCATTGCAAACATGAACTTTGCCACTTCAGTCAGTTCTATTAAAACAGAATGTGTCTGATATCCAAGCCATGAAAATTTCTTCCTAATAGCTAAAAGAGGGTAAATTTAGACTAGACATTAGGAAGAAATTCTTCACTATGAGGGTGGTGAGGCACTGGCACAGGTTGCCCAGGGAAGTTGTGGATGCCCCATCCCTGGAGGTGTTCAAGGCCAGGCTGGATGAGGCTTTGAGCAACCTGGTCTAGTGGAGGGTGTCCCTGCCCATGGCAGGGGGGTTGGAACTTGATGATCTTTAAGGTCCTTTCCAACCCAAACCATTATATGATTTTATGATTTTATGATCTAGTCTAGTTTAAATCCATTACCCCCTCATCCTGTCGCTATATATAAAGTATAATCATGAATTGTACATTGTGAATTGTACAAATACAAACAACCTCATTTAAGGTTTAAATTCTTGATTTTAATGGATATTGCATTGTTACCATCAATCTGTGTTACATCAGCTGTGCAGTTACAGCTGTACAAACTAACAGAGAGTCTTTTCAGTATTTCATATCACTACTGTTGCTCTCAAATGTACAATAAAAGTCACTTCTAAGCTTTTATTTAGGTGGTTCCAGCAATTCTTTGGAAGTGTACGGTTAATGAGTGTGGGTTTTCATAATTAAAAATAAGGTGAATAAAGGGCAGTGAACATTAACCACAATCTCTGACAGAAGCTAGAATAAAATTTTTCATTTTGAGTATAAATAGTTTTTTAAAGGGCAAAGGGTTTAAGATATAGGCAGCTTCATTAAAAAGGTGACAGTTCACTTGTTTCAGCATTTCATGCGAAGAATTGTGGCCAATTAAGTGATGAATGCATTCAGATATTACAGTGGATACACTTACATGATAGAACTCCATTATCAACTGTTATGAATAAGAATAGCATATTAATTAACAAACTGCCAGGAGAACTAGAATATTTTCACAAAATACTTACCTTGAATAGTATGGTATTTTTTTTCTTAAATCAGCATTGAAATGTTTATGTATCTTAAATTTAATACAGGTGGTAATGAACACCAAGTCTGTGACCCCTTGAGCAATGGTGGCCTTGTTTGTTATGTAGGTGTTTTTTCTTGCTGTGCTTCTGTTCTTTTTTTTTAAACGGATCTCAACATGACAGCCACTGCCCAGTATGTCCTACTGGAAGACACATCAGTTGTTATTTTTCTAGACAGATTAAACAAAGATTTCTTAAACAAAGGTATTCACTTACATTACGCAGGTATAGTTTTATATGTGTTCGAAAGAGGAGTGTGCTATTATATGGCTTTATTCTGCTTTGAGTCTAATTGGTTATTTGTACATGCAATTATCTGATTTATGTTCACAAATTTGTAATTACATGTGCAAGTTATATGCAGAGATGAATGCAGATGGTTAGAAAACAAGCCTTGAAGCAGGACTGTTCATTCCAACTAAAGTTCATGTATTTAAATAATTGTTTCAGGCCATCTGCAGACTCTAACAGACATAACCACATCGGTTATACTTGCTTTATGTTAGGAATCATCTCAGCAACTTGAAATAGGAACTTTTTTAAAAAAACAAAAGCTTAAAATTCTTTTAGATTGTGTCACTATGGATCAAACCTGCCTTTCTGGCCCATTAGCTCCATGCTTGACTTTTTTATAATATACATAGTAGATGTTGTTTTGAGGGGATGTTTTTACAATTGAAAGCCTAAGAAAAGATGAAAACAGTTGAGGAAAAAAATAGGCTTTGCATCTGTTGTAGTTAAGGGTTTCATGTGGGTGAATAACACTGTTAGAAGGAGTTATTTAGCTTGCATATTTAAATTATGGGTGCGGTTTATGCTGTAAGGTTGAGTGAAATGGGGAAAGCATCTGTTATAACTTGACAGAAAGAGCATTTGTGGTAAGCATGCACTTTAAATCACAGCTTTTTGTAGTTTTTTTGGAGCTGCAAGAATCATTTTGAAAATAAAGCAGTGAGAATAGAGGAAATACATATGAT
The DNA here is from genome assembly GCA_013400615.1 of Syrrhaptes paradoxus. Taxonomy (NCBI): domain Eukaryota; kingdom Metazoa; phylum Chordata; class Aves; order Pterocliformes; family Pteroclidae; genus Syrrhaptes; species Syrrhaptes paradoxus. The sequence continues at coordinate 24,973 of VZTO01001426.1, forward strand.
TTTGCAGGATTTTCTTGTTGCTATTGACGATATTCCTAAATAACTTTCTTCAGGAACTCCAGTGATGTGATTTCTGTACTTCTATTGGATATTCAGAGTATTCTTTCTGAAGCAATGTTTATATCAAGTAGAAATGCATCGATATGGTTTGAATTTCTGCGTGAGTTCTGTTTAATAATGGCATTTTGTTGTTCTTTCAGACTTATTTGCTACTCTAGCTTGTATGGCTGGCGTCACCAGAGGCTTGTGTTTCACAGTTATTACATAATCATGAGAGGCAACATACTTAAATGTTTTAAGAACTTTCAGGCAGATCTAGCATTTCAGCTAATTAGATGAAGCAGTGAACTTTTTGGCTTGATTTACTTCTGACATCATAATTCTGCCACCCAACAGAATTAGATTAATTTCTTATCTGTTTTTTCCCTTTCCAACAGATGACTTACAGATCTCCATTTCATTAAGAGAACAGTCACATTTCAGTAATATTTCAAACTTATGTACAATCACAGCTGTATTCAAATCTGGTACTGTAATTTACTCCAGTGATGATCAGATTTCTAACTGGTTTTATATCTTGCCCTTTGGGTCATTCATATATTCAAATAGTGCGATCAGTCAAGCAAAATCTTTTCCTTAGGTTCATTCACTGTGTTTGTAGTGGGAGCATCAAGTGAAAGCTGGCAGGTGTTGCTGTAACATATATTCTGTATATTCTTTCACTCTTGTACCTTGTGCCTTGTACTCTTGTTTCAAGAATATTCCTGATGTTGCTGAAAAGCAGAGTGATTTGGGCTGCAGTGTTGAGGAAGATGGAAATGACATGATGTTTACATGACTGGTCTGTTAGGAAAATAAATAATTCAACAAGATCTTCTCTAACCCCCAAAGCTTAGTATTCTGGTACTAACCAGTGCTCATGTATTACTGCAATAAATGGCTTTGAGATGGGATATGGAGTACCATATATGTTCTTTCATTTATCTGAATTATTTGGACCACTGATAAACTGGCACCGCATTTCTGACCAAATATCCATTTTTGGCCATTTTGGTTTCAAAATAGCCGTATAGTGTTCTGTTACTGAAATGCGGTAATGTTTTATCAGTGTGTTTTCTCCACTGCTCACTCCTATAACACAATCTTTTGAAGATCATTCATATGCTTCCTCGTGAATATTTTTAAACAGATCTTTGTATTTATTTTTATCAGCAGTACTTGCTGTCTCAGTAACTCCTCCTAATATATCATGAGTTCAGCACTAATTATTGTGTGAGAACATTCCTTGTTTAACTGTGAGAAGAAAAATAAATTTAAGGTAATTGCACTGAGAGTTTTATTGTTCTATCCGACTGCTGCAAGTAAAAAGTACATGGCGTGATTTCTAATGTTTGTTTTACTAACTGCCAAAATAGGTATATGCCCAGTCTTAGAATTTCATTCTTTTGCATTGTTCTTTAGTGGGAGTAGAAAGGGAAAACTTAAAATAGTAAAGTATAAGGTTTAGATTGATGTATGTTGTCAGTTTTTTGCCTTTATAATGCTAGTTCAGTGCATTAGAAATATTTATGAAAGCTACCTTGGCAAGTAACTGTTTTCCAACCAAAGGAATTAAATTACACAGAAGGTTTAGTCAGTCTTTCTAGACCTTATTTTTCAGAACTGACACAGCCTTGGCTCAAGTCTTTTTAGCGTGAAGGCTGCATGTATGACTCTCAGAGCAGCATGGAAGCCAAAACCAGAAGTATGATGTATATGCCATGAGGGAAGAGTTGGTTACAGGTTGTCACAGGCCATCCCCGTCTTTGCGTTAAGTCAGCAAGTAGCCTCAGGCTGTGACATGCTCAGCCCTTTTGCAGTGGCCGTCCTATGGCAAGCTCATAATAACCACTTCCAGTGGCTGTTCATCTAAATTTCATTCAACCGGCTCCTCTGAGATCACAAATTCTGTGTCAGGCTTTGAAGCACTGAGGGGAGGTATAACAACTGAGAGATAAGGCCTAGATATTCAATATGTACCTAAATGAGATGCATAAATGCTGATTTAGCTAAAATTGACATTGATATTCAAAGCTGTTCTAAGCAGTTCTAAGAACATAAAAAATACATTAAATAAATACACCAAATGCTTGTTACAGATTTGCTGCCTATCACCTCCGGACTGTAACTGTCCCTGCAACCCCCCAGTATTCCTGATTATAAAACTGCCTGGCTAATGGCACCTTCACTGTATCACGTTTGCTCAGTTTCAAATGAGGACAGTAGTTCTGTGCACTAAACTTTTTCACAGCAAGGTTAAAAATAAAACTGGAAATGTAGAAAACTAGCCCTGAAAATAGTCTTGGCTAAAAAGGCAGTTTACCTTTCTACAGCTGGTCAGAGTTGCTCTTTTCTTTAGGGATACGTCATGTATTGAATAAAAATAATTTTAAAAAATGAAACTTTTTTCATCTGGAGTTTATTTTGCACAGTTATTCCTCAAAGTTAGGACATGAGAAAGATAAATCACAACATTATCTCAATTTTATTGCACACTTTTTCCGTTTTATAGTATACGTTTTGCCATGTAATCAGTCATCTATAAAATGCTAGAAACATGCTCTAAGAGCTATACAGGACTCATGAAGAGTTTCAGCTGTTTTAGAACCAATGCCTTTCTTGGTGATCAGAACTCTAACAGATATCAGTGGGAGGTCTGCATGTCTAAGGCTTTCAGGGATGAGACCCTGAAATTTTAAAGCCGTGGCTGCCTTCTGGCAGATAGTGAAAAGAGCTCAGTGAAAAGTTTGCTTACTTTTAAAGCCTGCAGATAAACCCATACCTATTCTCCCTTCACCTCTTTCCACATGACTGTGCAGTATCAGTTCTTCCACTGATTATGTCTGCTTGTAATTGTTTCGTACTATCAAAGTGATTTCTAGGAGCAATACCTCCAGATAATACATTTGGAGGTGTATAAAACTTTAAAAGTATAATCAGAGCTGATAATAACCACTGATTTTTCCATTTTTTGTTCTTTAATTCAGCTGTCTGTTGTTGTCTGTTGTAGTTTGACCCTGTCTGTCAGCAAAACACTGCAACAACTGCTCCCTTACTCGGGGGTGAGGGAGAGAATTAAAAGGGGTAAAGGGAAAAGAGGCTTGTGGGTTAAGAATTTAATAACTAAATTCCAATAATATGGAAAATAACAATAAGGATCAGAGTAGTATATACAAATATACAAGTACACAAATGAGTGATACACAGTGAAACTGCTCCCAATGACCAAGGCTCAGCTCATTGCTGGCTCATGATCCCAGAGCAGTGAGGGTTCTGAAGCCACAATCCCAGAAAGGAGATAAGAGCCCAACTGTCTGAGAGACTGAGAGCCAAGCGAGAGAGTGAGATGACCCTGAGAGAGGGGTGACACAGAGAGAGTGAACTTCCAGACAGATCCTCCACTATATATAAGGAATGAGGTGCATGATGTGGAATACACTACTGGCCAATGTGAGTCCCGTTCCTAAATCTATGGTGAAATCCAAGGCTAGTACTTGGGGCTGTGCTCCCTCCCAGCTTCTCCTGAACCTGCAGACACTGGCACAGCAGAGAAGCTGAAAAGTCCGTGACTGTCCTGGCAGCAACTATAAACATCAGTGTGTTACCAGCCTTCTTCTCAGCACAAATCCAAAACACAGCCTCTCACTAGCTTCTTTGAAGAAAGTTAACTCTGTCCCAGCCAAAACCAGGACATTCTGTAACAGGGAGGATGTAGTGTGGCCAGCAGGACTAGGCAAGTGATTGTGCCGCTGTACTCGGCACTGGTGAGGCCGCACCTCTGCTACTGTGTTCGGTTTTGGGCCCCTCACCACAAGAAAGACATTGAGGTGCTGGAGCAGGTCCAGAGAAGGGCAACGAAGCTGGTGAAGGGTCTGGAGCACAGGTCTTATGAGGAGTGGCTGAGGGAGCTGGGGTTGTTTGGCCTGGAGAAAAGGAGGCTGAGGGGAGACTGAAAGGAGGTCGTAGTGAGGTGGGTGTCAGATTCTTCTCCCAAGTAACAAGCGATAGAATGAGAGGAAATGGCCTAAATTTGCACCAGGGGAGGTTTAGATTAGGTATTAGGAAACATTTCTTCACCAAAAGGGTTGTCAAGTATTGGAACAGGCTACCTAAGGAAGTGGTGGAGTCACCATCCCTGGAGGTATTTAAAAAAAGATGTGTAGACCTGGCACCTAGAGATGTGGTTTATTGATGGACTTGGCAGTGTTAGGTTAGTAGTTGGACTCGATGATCTTAAAGGTCGTTTCCAACCTAAACAATTCTATGTTTTTATGACTCTGTGATTATATGTAAGACTAATATATGTTGATCTAAAGACCAAAAAAGAGCTGCTGTAGATAACTTGCTGTATTTTAGGACAATGTGCTCTCAGTTGCTTCTCATGTTATATACCTTTCATGCCAGTCACAGTGCAGAAGACATACAACCTTTTACTTTAAAGATGAAAATGCTAGAGCATGAAGCATCCCTTCAAGTATTTGTCAAAGTTGAAGAGATAAAATAGGAATCTGACCAAAACCTGATGGATTTCTTTTCAGTGGTTCTGGAAAGTGTTCCGAGTATCTAATTAGCTGTTGCTAATGAAGAAAATGTTTTCCTCCCTTTTTCAGAGTTCAAAGATTCACCAGTCTGCATCTCTAGTTCCCCTGTCACTTAATAGTGCATTGTAATTGTAATTTGTGATGATTGACTACAATAATAAATCTCAGTTGCCTGTGGGAATGTCTTCTAGGTGCTGAAAAATGTCTGCAAATTTTGATACAAAGTTTACACAGGCCTATATGAGGCAGACAAGTTTTGAGGAAGCTAAATGCATTTGAGTGATTCACTTTAAAAAGTGAGTACTAAGTTAGTGATATGTGGTCCTATCGGAAACTTTCATTTTCTTCTTCAGCATATGTTACGATACGTCACACATGAAAACTTAAGTTCTAGACAGGAAAAATATCTTAATTTAGTTATATTTCTAAAAGCAGAAAGTGTGATAGTGTTTCTATTATGTCTCTTTTTTAAAGGGTAAACAAGGAACTGGTAGCTTCTCTTTGACTTCTCAACTCTTTAAACAGTTAATCATTGTGGCTTCATTGAGTCTTTGTTGAAATTGTCTAATTTCTGCTCTCTCTAATTTAAATGAAACAGTAGAGAGGAAGATCAGCTATGACTTCCAGATGTAGGTCTCTTTCTTCTAGCGTCTTCTTGCAGAGTCCCAAAAGGCCTTTGACTTCTCCCGTACTATGACATATTCACAAGATTTATGTTGTCTTTTGGGGTTTTGGCACTTCAGCCTGTTTAGTTTAGCTCTAAAAATTCCAAACTGTACCCACCTTCAAAATCAAAATGGGTCAGCTTTGAGTAGTTTGCCCATTGTGATAATTAACATTATTTTAAGAAGTCAAATGTGTCTTCAGAAGAACCAGTGTTATTCTTCCGATTATTTTATTCAGATAAAAGACAAAATACTACACTTTCTTTTATACCTCTATAAAAGCTTATAAAAAATCTAAATTTCAGTAAAAAGTATAGTATCAACAGTTTTTGAATGATGATTTTTGCAACACAGGGGCATAAATTAGAAGAACAACTTACATTGTTCCAATGTCTAAATATGTATTTTGCATAACAAATCAGCTCATACCTATTTAAATTAAATTTTATTTTCATACTGAAGACAGATATACTGATTTTGATATAAAATAGGAATGAGAGTACTTTGAAGCAGGCTTCTTATCTTGGAATGAATATGAACTTGTCCTAATGGAAAAATGAGTAGGTCTTTACTATACACAAGTTTAGGAAAAATACCAACAAAATGATTCATTAAACTATTTTTATCATTCTGTTTATGATAGTTAAACTAATTTGCTATGCTTTTAATGTTTTTTTCTTAAAGAGTTTATCATATAGCTATAAAAATGATAATGAATAACAAAACAACATGAAAGTTTTCAAATAGCATTGAAGTTACAATTTTTTTAGAGTAATGTTTACATACTGTTTTTTTCCACAACTGTGGTAATTATTAATACAAAACTCTTGCAATTTTTATGGTTTGAAAACTGATCTTATAAAATGGTAGTATTTCAAATTAGGAATTTGGTTAATGAAACAAGTACATAATATAAATAATGAATTAAAACAATTATTGTTATTTAGTCAGTTATTGGGGACAATCAGTGTATGCTTGTTTTACCCAATCAGAGATTTACTTTTAAATTATGTATTGCATAGTCTGCTGTGTCTGTAAATCAGATCCTTCAGACATTAAGAAGTAATTCTTACATTAATTTTTCTGCCTTTATATCAGGATAAAAGAGGTTTACTTCTCATAAATTTCCTTTAAATATTGTTAGTTGGATTGGAACTGGGAGTTTAGGACTTAATGAAAACACTTATTTGGTAAAGTTTGGGATAAATCATGGAGTAGAGTTGGATTGCTGGGCTCTATTATGGCCTTGAGTGTTACAGCCCTTTTGTATAGAGTAGAACAATCAACTTGATTGTAGAAGGTTATCAAAGGAAGAGTTTTGCCTTGGATATTTCAATATCACTCACCTATAATTTGCTGCTGACCTTTCTTTACAAATTTGGTCCATGGGTGTCTTCTCTTACGCTTTGAAGAGAAGTGGGTTTATTCCTCAAAATCAAAGACAAAAGCATTCAGACTTAATCATAGCTATATTTGGTAGTAAGCATTAATTCATCAAAGAGAATCTTTGCAGGAGTGAACTTGTTTTTTAGACTTTGAATTCGTTGGTAGGTTGTGCATTATGCCGTGGCACGCTCCTTGTGTTTTTATGCTATTGTCAGACTCTTCCATACTCATATCAGTGCGGTGATTTGACAACAGTGCATCATCATAGGTATTTAAATTAAGCCATTAAAGTTTTCTTACATAGTGGCATTTTTTTTGGTGGGTGAATATATTGGAAACACTCCATTTAAATCATACATATATATATATAATGTTTTTATCAGTTTTATGTCTATTCATGGTATGTTTGTTTTTATTGTAAATCACAAAGGAAATTTCAAAGAAGGACAGAAGACAATTTGGTTCTGTGAGCTGGAATAAGACAATATTCTTTTTCTACAACTGTTTTTCTTGTATTTGTGAACATGTGATAATTTTGTTTGTATTAAAAAAATCAAAAATCCCAACCAACCAAAGAAATTATCAAGCTTATCATTTTAATAATGACCTCATCTCAGGACATTAATTTGGGAATTAATGATCAGTTAAAGTTAATGGCTCAATGCCTTGAGTCATTAAACTCCAAGAAAATGCCCCGTACTTCAATTGGTTTTGGTTTATTAAAAGTAGGTTGTAGAAGTTGGGGGGAAAAAAAAAAAAAAAGTGTGTTTCCAAACACAAGGGGAACAAATATGAACAGAAAACAGAGGTATTTTATTATCTGCCTCTTGTAGTCCCAGCATAGCTGGAAATGGCATTATCTTTGAGAGTTTTGTTAGTGTGAGCACCTAAAGAGCAAAACCTTTCATAGCCACGTTACTTTTCCTTCTTGTTTTGAAACAAATGAAGAACCTGGAATGTTTGTCAATGCATAGGTTAACACTGCAGTGTTAGAACTACACATTACCTTTTTCTGTGAACTTTTTCTACTATGTCCCCTAAATAAGCGGTTATAGGATATTGCAATACTACTATGCTATGTTCTGTACATAAGAGTACAAGCCTTTGGATATGCATTGTGTGTAGCAGGTACATATTTGCATGTAAGTGGGTAATAAGTATTTTCATTGTAATCCGTATCTAATTTGTATGCTACTTACACAGTCCAGGAGATGGAAAGTTGCGTATGTGAGCATTTAACAGACAAGGAGTGCTTAAACCTGAAGCCCTTTATTTTTCCATACTGGACATATGTAAGCTGCTCTGATGGCGGTTGCTTAGCAATATCTTACAAATAATTCTGAGTCCTTTCTGACATAAAGTAGTATATTTAAAGTAAGGTGTCTTAGGGAGATTTTCACTTTAAATAGAATAAGGGTTAAATGATAACTTGACTTATCTTTTAAATGACAAAAAATAAAGAAATTGCAAGACCTTTTCATACATTAGATGTGTATTGTCATTTATCATCTAGATATCAGGCTAGCAGTGCGAAGTAATAAAACATATCATCGAAAAATGTGCTATAGGTCTGAATCACTCTTTCATTCCACCTCCCAGCTAACTGTAGTATTAAATCAAACAAGCAGAACATTTCCTTAGGCAGCCATTGCCTTTTAATTTCCTGAAGAACCTTAAAATATCATTCATTACAAGTACTACACATATTTGGTTTTTAAAAGTCTCATAAATCAATAGCAGACTGACTGTAATAATTATTACAAGTTAGTGCATAATTTTTGTGCTGAAGGCTGCATGCAGAACTTTAGCATATGCAAACGAGGCAATTCAAACTGTGTATAGATATTAATATGAAGAAGCAGGTAACGAGGTGCAGGCTATGAATTATGCATCAAGAGCGGCTGATCTTCAATGAGGAAAATGAATTCAGCATGTAATCTAATTAGTGATGGAAGCCTATTACATCTAACTGCAAAAGCAACCGTCCTTGAAACAAATTTATTTACAGTCCATGTTACCACTTGAAGCAACTTTGAAATTATGTGTAAGACAACATCTTAATTGTAAAAATTTGTTTGTTTGTTTGTTTCAGTTCTAGACCTGGAAGGCCTCCTAAAAGGACTCAAAGTGTCACCTCCCCAGAGAATTCTCATATCATGCCACATTCTGTCCCGGGCCTAATGTCTCCTGGAATCATCCCGCCAACAGGTAGGATCACTAGAAACACCTTCACATGGGCAATCTTTTGAATTCATGGCTTACATCCACTTGTTAGTAAATTACCCGTCTAGGAAACCAGCACCCAAATATCACAAAGGAGTTCCTGTAATGTAACCTTATTGCTACGTAAATGCATTGTATGTAATGGAAATTGTGGCAGCTCAGTGCTTAAAATTACAAATAACTGAGCAAATAATAATCCTTTATAATGTTTTCCCCTGTTCTTTTTCTTTATAAACAAAAAACCTTTCAAAGCATGAATTGTCTATCATTAGACAATAATCTCCGTATTATTTTTAATAGATCAGATATCTTCTGATTTTTTGCTGCTTTGCTTGATTAGATAATGTCATCATGAATATAGTTGCCTGAAGAAACCACATTAGTTAAAATAACTCCACACTGCACACAAGTTTCTTTATTTTTCATCCAGATCTTCTATTCTTGATATATCTCCTGAAGCCTTATACTAATGTAAAGTCCTGTAACAATCTTTTTCTCAAACTACTACTTTCTTTTAAAAATTATTATAACATCTCCTAGCAGTGACTTGCTCTTAGACATAGTTAAATTAAGAAAGGCTAAGTTGCAGGAAGGAGATTAATAGAGCCACCCAAAGATGGAGGCATTCAACAGTCAAGCTGTTGATGGTGGTGCCACATTCTCTCCATGTTACAGATGAGTTAAATTCTCCTGCTTCAGCAGAACTCGCCTGAGCTTCCACTTTTCCCCCATTTTTTCCCTACTTGTTTGCACAGTTCGGTCTTTAGCACTGATTTTCTCCAAGGCAAAGGAGAGATAATAAACTAGACAAATCAAAATAGAGAGGAAGACTGTTGGGTCTTGGAGACTGCATAGATGGGTGGATGATTGAGTAGGTGCCCATGATCATATACCTTTTTGAGTATGAGCATGATTTTCGTCATAGCTGACTACCATTCTCCAAAAAAATGCATAGTTCAGGAAATATCACATCCTAGAAAAGTTAGCAGTTTGGATGCAAATGTCTTTTCTGGAAGAGGGAGAAAAGTGAAGAGAGTTTATCTCGTGAACACAAGTGGGGCCATGCCTCTTGGCCTTAGGACTCAAGAGCTGCTTTGCATAGTGAGATAGACATGTAGCCAGAAGTATTTTATTAGAAATTTACAGTTTTTCAAAAGGCTAAAGATCAAGAGGAGTCATGAAAAGAAGTCAAACAATGAAGGCTGGTAAGAGAAAGTTATAAAATAAGCAGAGGGAAGGAGGGATGAGACTGAGAGTGCAGGCAAGCATTGGGATGGTGTCAGGCAAGAAGGACTGACTCACAGTGGTAGTCTGGGCAGGTGTGACCAGCAAGAAAAATAAATCGGTATTAAAATATCTTACACAATAGGCTTTATAGGATAAAATCTAGTAAAGGAAATGCAGCATGAGTGCAATGTGAGAAAAATAGGTAGGGTTTATTTGGGGAAAGAATGAACATTTTTATAGGGCAGAAGCATTTATGAGGGAGAGATCAGAAACTGCAGAAGCAAAGGGAAATTATCTGGGGTAAGTAAGGCAGGAAAATATCAAAGAAAAAATGCATGTGAGAAGTAGAAAGGAGATGACATGAAAGAAGTCAGAGATGAATAAGCAGTCCAAAAAGAAGGAGACAGGAAAAAAAACCCGTGTCAACAGTATCGTTTGGGGTTTTGTGTTACAGTTCATATATAAGAGCAGATTGTCTCTTGATATAATATCTTCTCGTATTTTTTGCATTTTTTTTTCTAAGAAAGCAACTTAAAACCACAACCAATGCCTAAAGTATCCAATTCCTTTATAGTCCTTTAAAACTGGTCATAACAAGTTAATGATCAAAATATACGGTACTAAAATTACAGATCCAATTTCTTAGAATATCAGCCCACAAAACCAGATGTAGATCTTTTTAAAATGGTGAAGAAAATTAAAGAAAAAAGGCGTACGTAAGATTATAATTAATTGAATCATTTTAGGAGGGTAATGCTTTGTGAGTCTCTTCCAAAAGAGGAAGGGTTTAAATGAAATTGCTATTAAGTTTGAACTGGATTCACATTACATGGATTACCACAGCAAAAGGCATGAGCATGATCTTTTTTCCCATTGTGGTGGTATTGAGTCTCAAACAGCACAAAAAATGCAAACACTGACCCTGCCAAAAGCGAGCTCTAGGATATAGTGTTCCATGGAGTATGGTGTTGCGACCCAGCTCATAGAACCACCCCGTGTGGGATGAGTGGGGTTCTCGGAGGTTCTATATATACATTCCCTTGGGGCAAATTAAGGTGAAACGACACCGAAGAATTGCATACTGGCTTATAATTTTAATGCATATAATTGTTTAGGGGGAAAAAGGGAAATGCAGGGTATAAAATGTGGAATATAACAGAATTGCAAAAGAAAACAAATTACTTGGTAAAGACAATTCATTAATATTCTACCATCCACTAATAACACTAAATCTTATAGCAACGGAATAAGAATAGCATGATTATCAATATCACTAGGGTTAGTAATAATCATCACTAAAAATAAGCAATCAATATGAAAAACCTATTACGCAAGCCCCAGAAAGGGGCTGGCATTAAACTTATAAAATGTTACCATACGTGCCAGAGGGAAAATGGAGACAGTAGAGAGAGAGAGGGAGAGACAGAAAGGGATGCGGGAAGGGAGGAGAAGAGAAGGAAGAAAAAATAAAGGAGGGAAGAAAGAGAAAAAGAGGAGAGAGGTAAGGAGAGGAAAGTTATCACCACTCTTTGGATCCCTGGATGAATGTCAAGGGGGGGGTTGTTGCTTGTTGAGTTGGTCAGCACCTCAGGAGTCTTCAGGTGATGGGCCCCACTCCCCTATTTTGCTGGTTCATCTTTTATAGGCAGAAGCAGGGCCTTAATCAACAAAAGTTTGCTACTTTGTTGTAAGAGCCAGACTGAGTCCATTGTTAGACTCAGCAGGGTTTTGACCCAGTCCACTGTAGGACCCAGCAGGGGTCTGCTGTCCGTCATTGATGGCCCTACGCAGCAGGGGTTGTCTAGTCCTTTGTTAATGAGGGGAGTGGGGCTTTTGGTGTATCTTCTTATCTGATGCCTTGAGACATCATGAGGCTTCAACAGGAATGTTTCGGGGTACCATAAAACAGTCTGGGCCTGGATGGTCAATTTGCAGTTTCTGCACCACCACAGGAGTAGTCCCTTACATACAGCTCCGCAAAGGTAAGGAGCATCATGACAGCAGTGCTACATGACAGTCATTCCAGCATTTTATAGACAAACAAGTATAAAAATAGGCTTACAGTCATTGCTTATGAGTTTAAAGCAATGAGCATTTGTACATCTACATTGTGAATAATTACCAAAAACACCATAAGAGCCCTTCCAAGAAAGAACTACTGTAATTGCAATAGATGACATAGGTAACATTGTTATGTGCTATCACATTAGTTGATACTAGAAAATTTTTCCTGCTTGTGAGCAATTTCCTCCATATTTTCACTGTATACTCATAGAACCACAGAACAGTTGAGATTGTCAGGCATCACTGGAGATCATCTAGTCCAGCCTTCCCTAGTCAAAGGAGAGTCACACAGAGCAGGTTGTTCAGGGCTGAGTCCAGTTGGGGTTTGTGTGTCTTAAAGGCTGGAGACTCCACAATGTCTCTTTGCAACTTTTCCCAGTGTTTCACTACTCTCAGAATAATTTACTTTTTCTTACTTGCAGTGGAATTTCTTCTATTTCAATTGTGTCTGTTGGGCAACACTGAGGAGAGCCTAGCTCAATCTTCTTTGCTCCGGCCCTACCAGGTGTTTATACACATTGATAAGATCCACCCTGAGCCCTTTCCAAGTTGAGCAGTCCCATCTCTCTCAGCATCTCTTCAAATGTCAGGTGTTTCAGTCCCTTTATTGTCTTTATGGCTCTAAGATGATTTTCTGTTTGAGAAGTTTGTGAAGTTTGAATTTCCTGTTAGGATCCATCTCTAAGCAGAAAAAAATTGTTAAGTGTTAAAAAAGTTAACCTGATTGTTAAGTGCTTCCCCCCCACTTTCTCTCTCTCTCTTTTTTTTGGTAACAAATTCTTTTTAAGCTTTCTGATTGATTTAATAATCTGAGTATAATAACTAAGTTTCCTTCCTACCTACAAAAGAGTATAAGTGATCACACAAACAATTATGTGCTATTTAATGCTCTTTAAGTAACAGAGATCTGTGATTATTAAGTATATCTAGGATACACTCTATGATTTAATGTGTGATTTTTACTTGAAAATTTACCTTTTCTGAAGTCTACTGCATAAGACAGAAATATACATTTAAAGATGGATATTCTGGTTTCTAAAGGGGCTGTTTCTGCATGCATTGTTTATGTGTGCAAATAATATTGGTACAGAAATGTGTGCTGAGGCCTCTCATGAAATTTCATTACTGTACATTTTTGTCTGGATGGCCGAGCCCAGAGAGTCGTGGTGAACAGAGTTAAGTCCAGGTGGCGGTCGGTCACCAGTGGTGTTCCCCAGGGATGGGTTTTGGGGCCTGTCCTGTTTAACATCTTTATCAATGACTTGGACGAGGGGATTGAGTGCTTCCTCAGTAAGTTTGCTGATGATACCAAATTGAGTGGGTGTGTTGATCTCCTTGAGGGTAGGTAGGCTTTGCAGAGGGATCTGGACAGGTTGGACCAATGGGCTGAGGCCAATTGTATGAGGTTCAATAAAGCCAAGTGCCGGGTCCTGCACTTTGATCACAACAACCCCCTGCAACACTACAGGCTTGGGGGAGAGCAGCTGGAAAGCTGCCCAGCAGAGAGGGACCTAGGGGTGCTGGCCGGCAGCTGGCTGAACGTGAGCCAGCAGTGTGCCCAGGTGGCCAAGAAGGCCAACACCATCCTGGCCTGCATCAGCAATAGTGTGGCCAGCAGGACTAGGGAAGTGATTGTGCCCCTGTACTCGGCCCTGGTGAGGCCGCACCTTGAATCCTGTGTTCAGTTTTGGGCCCCTCACCACAAGAAGGACATTGAGGTGCTGGAGCAGGTCCAGAGAAGGGCAACGAAGCTGGTGAAGGGTCTGGAGCACAGGTCTTATGAGGAGCGGCTGAGGGAGCTGGGGTTGTTTAGTCTGGAGAAGAGGAGGCTGAGAGGAGACCTTATCACTCTCTACAACTACCTGAAAGGAGGTTGTAGTGAGGTGGGTGCTGGCCTCTTCTCTAAAGTAACAAGTGATAGGACAAGAGGAAATGGCCTCAAGTTGCACCAGGGGAGGTTTAGGCTGGATATTAGAAAAAATTTCTTCACTGAAAGAGTGATCAGGCATTGGAACAGGCTGCCCAGGGAAGTGGTGGAGTCACCATCCCTGGGGGTGTTCAAGAAACGTGTAGATGTGGTGCTTAGGGACATGGTTTAGTGAGTTAGGTGGTGTGGGTTGACGGTTGGACTTGATGATCCTTGAGGTCTTTTCCAACCTTAATGATTCTATGATTCTATGATTCTATGATTTAGGGACTATACTGAGAAGGAAAAGGGAGAAAAGGAATAACATTCTATGGGTTTTTTAGGGAGCATAAATTGAAGAAGTTAGGATCACTTCTTGGGTGATATTCTGTCAATTTTTATCACAAGATTCCTAAATATTTCCCACAGTTGCTGATCTAACCACTGTTTTTCGTTAGGGTCAATTTTCAGAACGTTCCCAACTTCAGAAAAGACTGGTCAGCTGACAAAAGAGAGTCTTATGTTTATTAAAATAAATATAGGACCTTTGAAGGTGTGACAAAATGAGAAATGGGTAGTAACAGGAAATGAAGAGTTTCTTGAATTGTCCAGAGAATTAGAATCTGCCTATGTTCCATGTTATGTAGTCAGAAGAAAGAAGAGTTTCTTGTAGGTTCAGACAGGTGTACTGACTTTTTGGGCTTACCTGGATAATGCCTTGAAACCCTTCCAAAACTAGATGGCTCAACATAGTTAACTTTGATCTGCAGATTTCTGTACTGCAATCTTTTCTTGGCTAATGTGCTTAGAACGTTTCAAAAGTTGTCTGAAGTTGAAACGGAAAAGTCCTGTAATTCCTTAGTAGAGTGTATGATATACATTGTGCTCTATATTTTTATGTCTGTAGTTGCTATATAGCATATAAAATGATGTTTCTATTATTTTTCATACAAACTTTGAAAAACAATTCTTTTCACTTTTGAATTTTTTTTTTTTTAATTATTCCTAAGTATTTTAGGTTTGAAACTGTTTTGAAAAGCTCCTGACTTAATTCTTCTGCAGCTTGGCCTACTGAGTCTGTAATCTACAGGTGATGAAATGAGCAACTGCAAAACTCTTGTACTTTTTTCAGGAACTGCATCTTTCTCTCAAAGATAAAATGTGAATATAAAGTACTTTTGGAAATCACTTTTATAGGGCATGGTAAGAATACTGCTTCATATATATGTATCTAGATGCCCATAGATATAGGTATATCTTTGTCAATTAAAAACAAAGTCATTCCGAAGCACCTTGCATGTTTAATTTTATTACAATAATTTTACATTAATTTAATCTCAGTAATTATTATTGCTATTATTATTTTGAACAGATTTGCTTTATGAAAAGTACTTCTGTCCGCCTATTCCTCATCTGATACCAGACTCTTCCAGTGTAAAGATACTAAGTTTCCTCTGAAATGTTTCATGTGTACGAATTATAACTACTTTCCTGTATTAAAGTCCTGTTCTGTTTTTTCTATTCTTAAATGATAATCTGAAGATGTAATTTTGAATCTCATCCTTATTTTCTCTCTCACTGAATAAATAGAAGTATATTCCAGCTTCCACTCTGTCCAAAACTCTCTGAGCTGGGAAGCATTTTTATGAGGGGTTAGAGTAAGGAGAGAGTTGAAAGGTTTTGTGTAGATTATTTCAGTTTAGAGGAGAAATGGCATACACAAATGCAGCTGTTGATAAAGTGTGGCAATGTTTGTGCTAAAGTGAAAGACGGAATTATTTGGTGTTTAAAGAAAGATTAATCACATAATTCATTAATTTCATTTTCTCTGTCTGACAGGTATTGATGTTGTATTAGGCAGAACTGAAAGAATGGTTAAAATATAATTATCACTGTTATTATATCCAGATCATATTGGATATTGCCAAGAAACAAAATCTATAGTTCAAAGTATTTTCTCCTGGTAGACTCATTCCTGTAAGGTTTTAAGAGTGTTTAACTTATAGAAGTGAGTAGAGTTGATTTCTGTGAGTACTCCAGGGGCTAGAAATTCAAAGTGTGAGTTACATACTTAGTAATTGTGAGAAGCCAACCTGCCATTCAGTTAATTTTATGTAGTGTGTACATTTTGTGGTCCTGTGTTGGTTAAAAAAATATACATTAATAAAATTGAGTGGCTATCGCTTAATCCTTTAAAATGTGTTCCATGTTGATGCAGTGTTTTGGTTATTAGTGTTTAATCATTCTTAACGTTAGCATTTCTTTTGATTGGTATTGTAGGATGATGTGCTGTTTATCTGTTGGAGCTGAACTAACTTATTGTAAAAATAAGCAACAAAATCCCGCTTTCAGAGTGATAAACTGTAGCCTCATTCAGTGAACTGATTCAGATTACACAAACATTTTTGCACTTCATTAAGGAAGTAGTCATTATAATTAATGTGAAAGCTTCTATCGTGTTTACTAGTTGATATATCAGTGGGAAGATATACTAACTCAAGTCTATAAAGATATTATTTCATAATTTTTAAAATAATAATTAAGATTTAATTCAGGCCACCTGTCCTCTTCTGAAAACACTGTCATAATTTTGCCATATTATCATCCTGTTGAATGGCTAGCTATTTTCTACTTTGCTACAGGAGTCTTTATCACTGAAAACCAGTTCTGGATGCTCACTAGTTTAAGTTCCTATGAGTCCCTTACAGGCACTAGTTAATAATTAAGTTGATTTTCCATATGGCTACAAATTTTATAAAAATCCCCAAATCAAATAATTGTTTCAGCAACTGCTAGGTTAAGAATACAAGACACAGTGGGAACTTGAGGGCTTAGCTGTATAATCTCAGGCAAATTCATTATTTTCTGACTTTTTTTACTCCTCAAGCTTCATTTTAAATGTTGTGTTAAAATAGAATTTATTATAGTACTTGAGCAGAAAATACTGCCATATAAGAATTTATTTTGGGATCCCATTAATCCAAGGATCAGACTCCTGTGAACAGTCGGTGACTTCAGTAGCTCTTTGTAAGAAAATAAGATGTGACTACTTGGTTTATTACAGGCAAATGTACAGAATATCTCCAAGCAGGCAGATTATAAACTGTCTCAGAATCTAAAGCCATTTAACCACATTTGCTCCTGACAGCTTTTCTTTCTGTCCATTTTGGGGCATGAGAAGACTTTGAGTATCTTTGCTTATGTAGATATAGGTTCTTTTGGTCATAAAATCTTTTTAAAACCAAGAATTGCTTGCAGAAATAGAACCTTTTTTTATTAAGAAGTTTTAATCAATAAGAACTTGTGCATTTTGCAGTATTGTACTGTACAACGCTACATATATTAAAAGCCTACGGGATACTTTTGGAAGGCTGGGTAAGTCAGAGAGTCAAACCTCATGCAGGTTCACCCACTACCTGTTGACAGGAGTCCTTGAATGGAATGATTTCCAGAAATGCTCCCGTTTTTTTTTTAATGTAAAGGGAACAAGTTGGTTCGCTTCAAAAGAGGCTCTGGGATGAAATATTTAAGCAGTGAGGATAGTCAGATATCTTGACACGCTTAAGGTACTCAAGAAGGAACTGAGGAGTGAAATTATTTTACAGTGTAGTTATAAGCTAGTGAATCCTTTCTTCTACTTGCATCTTGTGACTACTCATTTAGTATTAGGTTGTGATATGCAAAATTTATTACCTTTCACTAGAAAATCTGAGATAAGAAATTTTTGTTTCTTCCTGGATCACAGAATAATTTTGCCTTCTGAAGGCTAGGGATGTAGTAATACTGATTTGTGAATTTGCCCATAAGGATTGTATTTCTGGCCAGTTATGTAGGATCACAGGTGAAGGACCATATTCTGTGAAGATGAACTATTGAAATATATTATTAAAGCAAGCCTCCTGTGATGTCTGGTAGTTATCAGATATATGTAGCTTTGCTAAGTCAGGGAAGATTTAACATGGTCGGCACAAAAATATGTCTCTGACTTAAGAAGCAGCTCACCCAAATTCCAGTTTTTCATTTCAAATCATAAAAGTATATTAAACATCTTGTGGAAAACACCCCCCACATTTCAAAAGAAGCCATAGTATCGTCAGAGTTTTGTATAAATTGAATAACATGCAAAACAAAACAAAACCCCCCCACCAAACTCTTGGTACAAAAGAAAGAAATTAAAAGCTTATTCTTAGAGTCAGGTATGTGGCAAAGTTATCAGAGACTAAATTTGGACCTGATAATGGGAGTGGTTACTAGTGATTAGTATAGCTTTGTGAATTCCAACATATTATTATTTGTAAATGAAATGAAAAAAGTTATTGAATAGATACATATTGCAGAGTGCACTGATTGTTTCATAAAATTAAATTATTCAAAATGGGAGGTTATCAATTGTGGGAAATAATTGAGATTGTCTTGTAGCTCAGATTTCAAGCAGGGAAACAGATTTCAACAGGAAAACATCAAGTTAATAATGCACCTATGTTTCCAGTTTTTCTTGTAATAAACTTGTTATTTTTCCAACCAGCCTCTTGCTTTTTAATGGGAATATTTAGAAAAAATATTTTAATACATATTCATTTCATTTTTAATTAGTTTAACCTTTTACAGAGCAAAGAGTGCATTGCCATTGTAGACATCAAATACGGAGTATTATTTTATTAAACACTGCCACTAGAAATGAACCTGAGCTGCTGAATTTGGAATATCTGAGTCTTACAAACAGGATGGTCTCTTATCTGAATGGTGTTGATTGCTACAGCAATATAGTGAGATGGTACTTGTTAATGTAGCAAAATCTGGTATAAAGCTCGATTTCATCACATTGGTAACTGTGGTTCTGTGTCATCATGACATGAAGTTTTTCAATGCTATCAAGATGCCTATCTGCTTTTCTGTAGAATTAGACTAGTTATTTCCTTGCATGACATGATCAATGAAGGGTGAATGTTTTTTTTTCTCTTCATTTCATATTTGGTCTGCTACCAGTGCTACATACTACATTCCATAAAAGATATTACTTGAAATTTATATATTTCAAAGTTATGGTCCATGATTTCATTATTCTATATTTGGGGACTCTCTGAAGTACAGAAAGAAACTGCAGTTTAATGTATTTAACTTGTTTTTGTTTTTTTTTTTTTTTAATATGATTGTCTCCTGTTTAAGAGCAAGTTGTGCTGTGAAGTTTTCCAAATCTCATGCAAGGACTTAAATATGAAAGGAATATCCAGAAAAGATGTCAGGTAGCACAAGTATTTTTGTTAAATTGTATAGGTTGTAGGTGAACTTAAGAATTTACTCAAGTAAATGGTATCTTCAGGAAAAGTGTGGAAGCAAGCATTATTGTATCTGGGCAGCTTTAGAAGAGTACAAGTCAAACAAAGAAAGAATGAGCTAAATAGTACATTAATTAATTAATTAATTTTATTTATATTTGTTTTAAGTAATCTGTGTTTGATAACAGCTTGGAAGAGTCAAGCATCTAACAGTCATATCATATGTAGCTTTTCAGGCAAGCTTATTGAACACAAAATAACTTAGTTTTCTAAGGAGAACCACTCACTATGAGTTGTCCTTATGACTTACATTGTAACATTGCCTGCATGGATTTTATAAGACTTGATAGAATACTATCAGAATTGTAATGAATCCACTCTCATTTGTTCACAGTGCACTGTACTGATGTTGTTACTAATGTTCTCCTATGCAATATATTAGAACTATCATAAACTAATCTTAACTGGGAGAAGGTTTTTGAAGAGGAGGCTTGGTCTGGTTTAAATCTCAGGTACAGGATTCGAAGGCCAGATTGGTGTTGAAACTTGATTCCAGGTTGTCTGTAAGTTGCTTGTTGTTTTTCTTCTTGTTTGGAAATGCTAATATTTATGTCAGAACTGTATTGTGGTGTGAAGTTAAGCACATAGAAAGATGTGCTGATGAACTGTACTGCAAATATGAAATGATGTGTCAGTTATTGCTCATGGAGCTTGTGGTTTATGAAAACTCAAGCTGTTGATCTGAGTTTCCATACAGTCAAACTGCTAAGTTTGAAAACTTCATTTTACATTCTTCAGGTAAGAAGACTTCTTTTATTACTTCAAGATGCAGAAATAGGTAGCTGTGTTGGTTGGTTGCTGTGTGCCTGAGGCAGCAATTGGAAAGGCAAACAGAGTGGGATGGAAAGGGGTAGGAAGAGGGGTTAAAAAATTGTGTGAATATGTGATGGGGAGAGAGACGGAGAAAGGGAGAGGGAAGAGTTCTCTATGAGTTGGTGTAACCAACTTAACGTAGTACAAGTTCGTTTGTTTGCTCTATTAATTGGTGACTATTGAGAGGTTACAAAGCTATGTTGTTACAATATAATTTCTTTTAGGGGTTGTCCTCTTTCACCAGTGCGTATACAAGAGGCTTTATTTTGTCTTTCTGAAATGTTTTTTTAGTTATGAATGTTTTACAAGTAACTCTTAAATCATCTCCTTTCAATCCATTCTTAATTGCAAAGAGATACTGTGTTCAAGCTGTCAGCAAAGAATGAACTGTTGCTGCTACTAGTATTAGAGACGTGACTACTATGGACATTTAGAGAAAAATCTTAAATTAAGGAGAATCTTATTGTCATTACATTGCTTTGATGAGGTCATCAGTTAATGATGTATTAGTTCCTGACTATGAAAGCAGTAGCATGCTAGGACTGAGTAAGCTGGGGAAAGGAAAACTGTGCCTAGTCAAGACAAAATTAACCATGTCACTGAGTCATTTTAACTCATCAAAATCCATAGCAATGGCAGATAGACAGACAGTGTACTGACAAGTTCTACTGAAAAGTAAGGTTTTGTCAACATTACCTTTTTGTTAGGTGGTGGCTGAGATTTAGATTGACATAAGGGAAGTAGATCAAGTTGCAGGGAGTGTTTTAAATGGGCAGAGGCATCTCTTAGATTTCCTTTTCTCTGTATTCATTATGCCATCTGATATTACAAGCACTAAGAAGATCACACATATGGCTTGAACAACCAGTTGCCCTTATTGAGAGGAAAGTTAATACAATAGCATTGCTTTCTGCACACTACTTTTTTTTTTTTTTTAAATTGTTTCTGGCACTTATAGTGGAAATACAGAATTCAAAACATGAGAAAGTGTTAGCTGCGTATTCCAAAAATCTACATTTGTGATTATATCAGGTTACTAGAGCTACCTTGCTAGGAACCATGAAAATCAAGGGTAGGATCTTAGAAAATCAACATCACTACTAAAACGGATGATGCCACTTGTATGTTTTCTTTTGACAGTAGACTAATTTGTTAAGTCATATGCTATGGTGCATCAATCCGTATATGGAGACCTAAATATAATTACTGTATTAGAATAGTGACTCTGTAATGTCACTTAAGCTTGGACTTCAGAAAAGCTGCTTAACACAGCACGAACAATGATAGGTTTTTCCTGTACCCTTGCCTAATAAATCTATGTGAATATGGAAATAAAAAGACTATGTTACTTGGACAATTTATTAACCAGGTAACTTACTGCACCACAACAGTACATTCTTTTTGCAAGTACCAGACTACCAACAAAAAGAAAAAAAAAACAACCCAAATAGTTTCCACCATCCCATCAGTATTCAGCCTACTATTAGGCTACTATTCCTGTAAAGAATATGACTTCTATGGCTGCATCTGTATCCATAAATAACACAGTTTAGAGGTACTCTTTGCCTTGGAGGGCAGGCTTGTATCCTGCAGCTTACACCTGTGTGTCTAAACTCTTTTCATATCTTCTCCTGAGGAGGAGTTCCTGGCCAGTTCTGTATCTTGTACTGTCCATGGCCAATTACGGAATGTGTTCTGTAGGTATACTACAAAATTAATACTAGAATGAATATTTCACTTCTTGAGTTTCTAGTATAATTTTTGTTTAAAGAAACTAGAGACAAAGTTTTATCTTTTGTTAGACCAAGTGCCAAAAATTTACAAGCTTTTGGAACACAAGCACTGCTGAATGATCTTAACAACTACTAAGATTTAAAAGCATCTGAAAACAATTAAAAGTGCTTATGTGTAAATGTTGTTTTAAGTATAAGCAACTTGGTTTCTTCACCTTCTGCTCCGCAGTTGGATACCATTTGTGCAGCGATTGTTAAATATGATGACCTTTCTTCATTAAAATCTCTTGAAGTAGACCTTTTTTTTGGATTCTGTAATTGCTTTCTTCTTTCCTTTAGGAGAAAGCTTTTAATCTTTTGAGTGACTTTTAGATCTGCATTTACTTTTCCTCTTTTTTCACTCCTGTTCTGGAGGCGTCAAGTTAACTTTCTGATGATGAAGAAAACCCATACATTTTTCTATATATGAAGTGCCCTTATCCCTGTGCACAAAAAAAAGCACTCAGTCCAAACACAAAATAATTATCATATCCACCTCCACTCAGAAATTCAAGGAGTTGTTAGCTGATCTTGAACTTGGAAAAAAATCTTTCAGTTTAATCTTTTTTCTGTAGAAAATTTAAGGTCATGAGATCAGCAGTTATGCCAGCATGCCCTGTAACTGCTACTGTCTGAGTCTTTAAGTTATGAGTAATCATTCACACAATTTCTTTTTTAAGATTGTCTGCATAATTTTTTCAAGAAAAATATTCACTTTCAAAATACATTATAATAGTTACTGTCTTTATAATATCAGCAATTTGTTATTATTATTATTATTATTATCATAGAATCATAGAATCATAGAATGGTTTGGGTTGGAAAGGACCTTAAAGATCATCAAGTTCCAACCCCCCTGCCATGGGCAGGGACACCCTCCACTAGACCAGGTTACTCAAAGCCTCATCCAGCCTGGCCTTGGACATCTCCAGGGATGGGGCATCCACAACTTTCCTGGGCAACCTGTTCCAGTGTCTC